>JAZHYW010031260.1:30000-85612 GCA_037355805.1 Ixodes ricinus | reverse complement strand
CATTCGGGTGTTCTTGACAGTAATTTGAACTTTGAACTTTGAACTTTGAACTTTATTTCAAAACAAACGATTATGCCGAAGGACACCTAGGACAAAAAGCTAACGAGAAGCTAGCTTGGCTGGGATCCGGTTGCCCCTGCATGTACAGGACGCAATCATATTTAAAGCAATCCTAAATATTTCTTATAATATTCAAGTCAAACAATTTCCAAAAACGTTCCTATAAAATTTTAAAATCACCGAACCTTACTAGAGAACAATTTTTTCGTCTTCACCTAACAACACAAAAAAGTACGCAATGTTTTCTTAGTTATACAATGAGTATCGATGCAGTCCCGGTTACAATGTTGCACAATGCTAATGTAGCAGTGTGAGTGAATTGAGCAAGAGACTGCAGTGCATACATCATTTGTACGGAAATGGGGAACCTTCCCAGAATTCTCTGCATGACGAACATCGAAGACTGATTGCACGCTCAGTCAGGTTTGCTGAAAGCTTTGACAAAAAAGCTTAATAAACTCCAAAGTTGAAAAGGCGGCGAGAAAATAGCAAACGATAGTCCCATAAATACAAGAAAATTTCATGATATTGTAGCTCAAATATACTGGTTCAGCATGGTGTCGTGCGAACATTAGCAATGAAGCAGATAATTTTTTTCTGAAGAGTTGTTAGTTTGTTGACGTTCTTACTTTTTGGTGCGTTGTGCCCCAAACTAAATGGCAGTAGTTGATTTGTGAGCCGAACAGAGCATGATAAATTTGAATCTTAACTTTTGTAGGCAAAGAGAGTGACAGTGACCGATGATGCCAACTACCTTTGCCAGTTTGCAGTTAAGAAATTCTATATGATGATCCCATTGCATAAACTCTGAAAAAATTATGCCTAGTGTTTTATGATGAGTTACTATTTCAATTTCCTGTTTCCAATCTTAAGAGCATAACTAGCATCAATACGTTTATTTACAGGTCTACAAAACAATCGCTTTTGTTTTGGTAGTATTTATTTCGAGGCCATTTTTTTCGACTCATAAAGAAAATTTTCACTTGAACTTGAATGAGAAATTTACAGTGAAGACTGATACACATTCCGGTGCAAAACAGTGAAGTCTGATCAGAGCACGCCACACGAGGTGCACAATTACGAATTTCTAACTTTATATGAAAAAGAACTATGCTTCATCCCAGTTTTACACGTTAAATGCAGCATCTACAAGCACAAAATCCGTGCATTCGATTGCAACTCGAATGCATGACCATTAGTGCAGTGGAAGCACCAGTCAAACCCTCCTGCTCGTGCTTGTGGCCATCGTGGTTTGTCCGTATTAAGTTGAGACAAAGTGTAGTGGAACCAAGGAACTGAAGCAAAACAGGAGAGCATGTATGTGCCGAAAAAGACGGAAAGAAGAACAAGTTAGTGTGAAAGCCTGAATCTCTTTCAATGCAAAACCCAAGTCATGCCTGCCTGGGCAAGAAGGCAAGGAACACAAAATAGAGATGCAAAAGGGGGACAAAAAAGGAAACAAAATAAAGCACAGAGAGTGGCTGCGGCTGAGCAGCAAACCATGTCACGTTGGGCGTTAGTTTTCAGGAGTAAGAACCAGAAAGGCAGACACAATTAACAAGAAATTGACAAACATCCCTAGGGGGTTCAACGGTATCGACATTCATGAATGTAAGATTCGGGAGAATGTATCAAGTGAGAATGTGTTAGCAAAGTTCCACTATAATTCAGTGCAAATTAAATTGTTTGAACGCATCTGCTTTTCTCTTGACATCCCTTTAGTGTCCATAGTGGCCCATTTCCAATGCCAAATATCTAGCGTAAAATGACTTAGCATGTGCCCATAGACTTTAATCTACACGGGGGACCGAACGGGACCCCGAAACTGGGACATCGCCGCCTTCTGCGATCGGCCAGTTCCGCGCTGCTGACCAATCGCAGCATGCGGCAATGTCCCAGTCTCTCGGTTCCACCTGGTCCCGCCATGTTGAATAGGGTCCCAGGTCCCAATAAGCGCCAATCTGCTACTTTTGGAATGCCTGAAAATCTAAGCGAAGGGCACATCAAGTGCCCACCCCAGACTTCTGAGCCAACCTAGCTAACCAAGGTGCTCCTCCTAGTTAGCTGCTTCTCCAATCACACCGATGCAAAGCGGTGAAGCCCACCCTGGCAGTGCCCCTTCTGCATTTCTGCTCTCGCACTTAACAGGAACTCATCCCCCACGTTTTACAAGTTTATTTCTCAAATATGGGTGAGTGCTTGCTCCGTATTTTAGGTAGGCTCAGATGACGTGTCAGAGGGACGGAAACGTATTTAGAGTGCAGGATTCACCTTTAATTTCCGCCGTGCATTGAATTTCCTCAGCTCATCCACGGTTTCTTGGAGATGTACCCGGGGAGCACAGTGGTCCCGATCCTAGACAAAAACGAGAACAAGAATCAGCACGCCCGGACTGCCAGCTTGTTCATAACGTCAGGATAGTACTTCATGATAAACAATGTAGAGGAATAGACAGGTGCAGAAAAGTTTCTTGCAAAGCATTATAACTAAAGAAGTCGATGCAAAATATATTTTTATCCCAAATCGGGGGAGAAACTCACTTTTTTTCTATTAACAAAAGACGAATGACCATAAACCTGGGAAACGGTTCTTACATTTAGGGAGCCATACATACAGAAAAACACCAAATTCGTTTTATACTAATTCAAAACAAGATATAGTAGCTCAGAAGTACATATCATTTGGTTGTAAGAATGATGTCTATTTTCTTACACAGAAACGTTTATAATATTTAGATCATATGCAAACCTAAGGACATACCAAAACTTTTCTTGAGGTTGCTGTTCACAATTTTGAATGGTGCATTTACAGTAAATGGCATTATATGTTGGAGGATAAACCTTTAACACATCACGTATCCAGAAAGAGTTGGATGCCTTAGAGATTCGAATCCGCTTATCATCATAAGCACTATTCTCCTAGCACTTGATTACTCTAAGAATTGAAGCATGCTCCATATCATTTCATCATCCCCTGTAAGTGCCAATGAAGTGTGCGACATGACCACGAGCAGAAAAACAATGATGGTGGTGCAGCAAGGTTATGCCATAGTGATCAGTAGGAATATGGGAATATTAGGACAGTAGTTTCTAATAATACGTTATTGGGTATTTGCCTCGAAATGAACTGCAATATTCGTATTTTTCTAAGTAGGTTATGGAAGGTCAGCTCCATTGAGCGCGCTTCTTAGCGAGCACCTGTGCACTGTGGACAAGCAACCGCCGTGGAAGCGAGCTCCGTGGATGTTGCTTTTCCGCTTTGCACAGGTGCTTGGTAAGAAGCACGTTTAACGGGATGGTGCAGGCGCACGTCTGGTGTATCTATAAAAAGGAAACTTTGTAAATGTTGATCCTTCAATATTGTAGTAAAGTTTCAAAATTAACTCTGGCTATGATTCAAGAGTATATGTTAGAAGAGGTGCTCTAAGAATCTATGCTGTGTTCATCATTTGTGATGGTCTTCTTGTTTTTCGAATTCGAAATTGAAGAAGAGATATTTACATAAAGCAAGATTTGCAAATTTCCTCTATTATGTATAACTGGGTATATCTGTAGGATTAATTTTGTGTCAGATCTGTCGTTTACTTACCATCCGAATGTAGACATCAGATTTTCTGAGGCCACAGTTCATAAATATATTTTTATTCAAATTAATACTTACAATAGAAATAATAAAAATACGGAGGACATTCACAGACAACCACACTTTTTATGTTAGTAATGACAAATGTTTATTTTTGGGCACAAAACAAAAGCGCGTCCACGACACGAAAAAAGTTTTCGTGCCTAAAAATAAACATTAAATGTTGCTAACTGAGAGAATGTGGTTGTCTGTAAACGTTCTTTGTGCTTTTATTCTTTCTTTTGAAGTATTCATAATTACAACATGCTTGCTTTAATCAGTCTATTAAAATTAACTTATAGCTTGCAAATGGATAAGTGGAACCTTTGGAACAACCTTTACGAGTTCAGCTGGGTTTTCGTTCAAGCATGGTGCAACAGTAGTGAAAGGCTTTAAAAAACTGTATGACATTTGATTAAAAAAAATTTGGCTTAAAGCATTCTTTGTTTCGAACTCAAAATCTGCTATTCGCAGGTGCCTAGCAATCAAAACAAATTTATCTCACTGAATCGGAGCTGAGATGAAAGTGATATGAATTAGTGTCTAGTTGCTGCATGCATCAACTTTTTGCATGCCAAGAAACCTCGGCATTTTTTTGTTGACTATACGAGCAACTTCCTACTTTTAACACAACAGGAGTATGGCAAAACTTAGATTTTCAAATTGTTGCTACATGCTGCTGTAATGCATCAGACATTCTATATTTCATGCAACAAGTGGTGTGCTGTGGCATCAAAGGCAAAGGCACAAAAGAGTAGCTGGTCAAACAACTTAATTCATTCAAGCACTCCTGCAAGAAAAACATTTGTACAGCGGAGCTGTTAAGGGCTAGCTAGTTTCCCCAGGATCGTGTCCCCCGCAAAGAAATGAAGACACCGAACTCTGGACACCTACTGCCATCTATGAGCCGATGGTGGCAAGCCACGTATCTGGTTGCCGCCGTCGCTCATAGATGGCGGCAGCCTTCTCCACTCTGGCTTGCCGACTTGCGGCCGGCCATTACTTTCCATTGTACAGCTCCGCTGGTCTTCCTTCTCCACCAGAATGGAAAGGCTGAAAGTTTTTAATGATGCACTCATACCTCTGTGCTTTCAACAATCTGGCCAAGAACTCTGGAGATGGAGTATTTCAACAATCAATACAAATATGTTGCTCATATGAAATCTCTGTTGTCCAACAATATCCCTGGGTCCTTCATGTACCAGTGCAGACCTATACTTTTTAAAGCCTTAGAGGCTTAGTGAATTAACAGAGTTGAAAGTTGGGCCAGTTGGTAGATGATGAATGTAAAAAGAATGAGCAGAAATGAAGGCATGACATAAAATGGTAAAAATACCATTGTAAAATCACGAGCAAGTGCCCACTCATACTTTGGAGATAATCATGCAAAGCTGGGGATGGGCGCTTCTTAGGTAGAAAACATGTAAAGATATGTCTTTTGTGTATTTTCCGACAGTTACAAAATTGAGGGGTGGATGCACCATATTTTACGGTGGTTCTCTGTGTGTAGTGAGTTCTTAGCCAGTCTTTGTTTTTTCCTGTTCATCTTAATGTTTTCACATTAGGGTTGTTAGTGTCAAACACCACATAACCACGCAACTTACTTTCAGCCAGGGGTGATTGAGCAGTTCCTCGACGGTGTATCGGTCCCTGGGATCTAGGCAGAGCATCCTCTGGATTACATCCTTGCCGTATTCACTGATCTGGTCCCACTGCCTACCAGTCAGCTGGAATGTCAGAGGCAGAAAATGTACTACAACCATGGCGGAGTTGCACAAGAAAATCTCCCAATGTCAATGCGAGATAAAAAAAAAAGAAAAGACAAAGCACCTTTTTAAGAAGTATTTTGCTTAGTGTGACGTGGTTTCTTTTCTGTTCCTTTTTTGGTTGGAAAGCAGGATTAGTTTGATTAGCTTGTACTATATCACATGAACAGAATTTGAGGATGCTAAAAGAAGAAAATCACTGCTGTAGCTTTTTCTTAAATATCAAGTAGAAGCAAGAAGAAAGCAAGATTGTAGCATGTGACAGTTATTCAGCTGCCATCACAAGAGTTTCTGAATGCACTGACAATGACAAAATGTAAGAATGTAGCACATGACAGCTAACTCCACTGCTGTCACAAGAGCTTCTGAGCGTGTTGAAAATGACAAGTGTAATTCCTTGAAGTGTCAACATAATACCAAACATCAAATCTGCTAATAAACATTTATAGAAACGTATACTACTATATACAACTCATAAAGTTTTTGGCATGAAGCATATGGTCCCTTTTGTTGCTGCAAATTGAGATGTACTGGTTGTCTAGGTGAAGAGAAAACCATGTTTTCTGAACCACAAAAGTTAACTACTATGCATCACTCGACGCTCACTCTCGTCCCGAATCCAGTGCTACCACTGGGATAAGGTACAAAAGCTTCAGTATCAATGGTCATCTAGATAAAAAGCTGAAAGCGAGTTTTTGCATTTTTTCATGAGCTTGCGAATGCATGAACATATACCATCTGCAGCCAAAACCAGCCCCAGTTTCTCATTGGAAATAGCTTGAGTTATAAGTTTTCATCTAGATAACGGTATGTCCAGATATTTTGGCATGTCACCTCAGCCACTAGCACTACATTTGCGCAGAAATTCAGCGCTTCGGTGAAGGATTACATATTTTTGTGATGCAAAAAGCCCACTTATTTTTTCACCAAGACACCTTTTGTTTTAGCTTTCTGAATAAAGCTTTTGCCCACAATAAAATGTCCCCTTGAGCTGACAAAATTTCACCCATAAAAAAATCTGATTAATTTTTGCATGCACCAATTCAGGCAGTAGATTCACTCTCTCAGCCGATATGAGTACTCTTGTTGATTATCTGCTCTGTATATCATAATTTTTAGAATGCTGCATGATTCATACAAGGCAGAGCCACCTGGGGCTCAGTGAAGTGCAGAGTCTGGATCAAAATAAACTTTTCCAATATTCCTGAGATACTCACTGTCGTGCTAGTAACCACACCTTCTTTCCTAGTTAGTTTCATTCCCTATACCGTATTTACTCGCACAATGAACGCACTCGCGTAATGAACGCACCCCCAAGTCGGCTCTCAAAATTTCGACTTTTTTTTCCCTCGCGTAATAAACGCACTCCCGATTCCGAGTCAAAATTTTGACCCCCTCCCCCACGCGCGCGAAATGACTGCACTTTTTTATCCTGGTGCAGCGAGGTCGTGAATGCATGGGCAGCGTGGGCGAACAAAACACCTTGCAAAAGGCGTTAAAAAAATAAAAAAAGATCCAACGGAAGCAAGAAAAACAAAGCATGGAGAGGAGCTTTTTCTTTTTTTTTTCTTGCACAGCGCAGTCTGGACTTTGGGTCGCGCGCCTCGCGGAGGGAGATAAGAAAGAGAAGCGGAGAAGCCCTCGCCTAAGCAAAGCAAAACAACTTGCGAAAGGCGGCAAAAAAAAAAAGAAACCACGGAATTAAAGGAAAGAAAAAGACATAAAAAGGAGCTTATTTTTTTCTTCTTTTTTGCACAGCGCAGTTTGGTCTCGGGGTTGCGCGTCCCGCGCCGCGCGCAAGGAAATAAGAAAGAAAAGCCCTCGGCTAAGCAAAGCAAAACAAAACAGCTTGCGAAAGGCGGCCAAAAAAAAAATCCACAGAATTAAGAGAAAAAAACATAAAAGAAGCTTTTTTCTCTTTTTTTTTTGCACAGCGCAGTTTGGTTTTGGGGTCGCGCGCCGCGCGCAAGGAAATAAGAAAGAAAAGCGGAGCGGAAAGAAAGAAATGCGCAAGAAAAAAAAACATGGAGAGGAGCTTCTTTTTTTTTGCGCATCGCAGTTTGGTTTTGGAGTCGCGCGCCGCGCGCAAAGAGATAAGAAGTTACGTCGATGTTTCGGGATAAAAGGACCGTTCATTACGCGAGTAAATACGGACGCAAAAATCTTACCCCGCGTAATGAACGCCCCCCCCCCAACTTTGCATCGATTTTTCGGGAAAAAAAGTGCGTTCATTATGCGAGTAAATACGGTACTCTGTTGTAAGTTAAGAAAAGTGGGACAAGGCTCTTCCTGCAAAGCACTCCACCCTTCCCCCTTCAGCAGAATGAATACTCGAGAGGAGGTCAGTGCAAAGCTTTGTGGGAGCAGCGTGCTTTGCATTTCTCAACCTGCCACAGAGTGCACCACAGTTTGGTACACATGGCCTACTTCAGAAACAATTGGTGCCAAAATCCTAGACCTATGGCTACTTGTTGCGCATCCGTATTCAACTCTCCAAGAAAAGTGTTAAGGCCCAGATTGGGGAGCATCGCAACATAACACCTTGGTTTTATGCAAAATTCAACTATGGCACGAATTCCAGCATGATAGAATCATAGGTTAAAAACATAAAGCTCACTCTAAGTGCTCATTTTCAATAGATTTTCAGAATAACCTCTCAATACACTTAAAAAAGCTGCAACCAGATAGTGTTGAATAGCTTTCTTAAATCGAAAGAGGTAATTCATCTGTCCTGTCACTCTGTTGAGAAATATTTTGCTCCCCTCCTCTGATTCAGTACATCACCCGTGTACCCATCACATCATAATGAGCATCATGCACACAGCTATAAGTACGACCCTGATGGGCAGAACACATTCCCAGGCAGCGCGACATTTTATGAATGCCCATAAGACATCCAAAAAACCGTGTGTGCTGCCAGGATTACTAACCAAGGATGGGATCAATAAAAAAAAAGAACAGAAAGCCCACTAACATTGAGCTTGCCACTGCAGATGGCTTCGTGAAGCCTCTCCTTTGTTCCGAGGAATGGAAGTGTCCCCGTGAGCAAGACGTAGAGCAGGACACCGCAGCTCCAGACGTCGGCCGGCTTTCCGTACGGCTTGCGCTGGACCACCTCAGGGGCCATGAAGTGGGGCGTACCTATCCGGCCTAAGGGCACACGTAAGGTGGGAAACGCATTATTGCAAACTGTGTCAACTTGGGGCCGCATGACGAGAAAAAAGGGAGACAAAGAAACTAAATTATGCTTCCAGAGAGATTGGCAGCCTTAGCCCCATGACGATTTCAACAGGACCACAGAAATTTGACGTACGAGCCCCGATTGGTCTTTTGGGGTTTTAAAGGTTTTTAATTTGCCCCAGTTAAAACTCTGGGACATTTCTGCATGAGGTTCACACTCCTAGCTTACTATGAGATACCAAGCATGCAATAAGCACCCACCAGCTACTTTGGAAACATTCTAAATGTAGACGAAAGACGTATTAGGTGCCCACCGCAGCAGACGTTCGACCCCACCGAGCTAACTGAACTTGCTCCTCCACATCACATGCTTCTCAGAGAAGCCAATATACTAAAGCGGTAAACCTTTATGTACGTGCACTGGTGCGAACCAGTGAAGCTTGACGCAAGGGCGCAGGTGCAAAGCAGACTTGACGAGAGCTGCGTTGCTGCTTTAAAAATGAAGCGTTCTGTCAGACCCCTGCACTGCATCTACACCATTCCGTCAGACCAAATAAGGGCCTACCATAACATGTGCCACTTCAGCTTTTCTGCTCTTGTACCAAGCCTTCTCATCTTTTCGTGCTTATCTCCATTGTCTGTGTAAGAACTTGCTCGGTATTTTACGGTGGTTTTAAAAGACCGACATACACTTCGCGCTTTCCACTTTTGCCTGTTTCCTTCTTTCCTGTATTTACCTTACCCCGAACTTGACTTTTCTTGCAGCTTAAGAGAGGGGGAGTGCTAAGAGGATAATCTCCCTTGCAGAAAACCGAGGTTGTACGTCACCTTTTAAGCTCAAAATGTCGTTCTCTCGCCTGTTGAAAATGATATAAAAAGTTATCAGAAAATAAAATATTACACCAAAGCTTCCAGCTGCATGACCAATGAACAACTTGAAGGGTACTTCTGCTGCTGATTATATTATAGCAAACTATTGCTTCTTTGTTAATATGCACGAACAGTTCCATTTCTTCCCCTGATAATAAAAGAAAAACCTGCAATGCTCCTGAGCACTTAAAAAATTATTACTCACTTTGGTTCACCTTATGTCAGAGCACAATGGAAAGCTAGGAGCAACATGAGCAGAGATGTGCAAGCTAAAAGCAAGGTGTCAAGGCATGTTCCCTACCCAAGAATGGATTAGTCGGTGGCAATGCATACAAAAAAAGCACTTTGACACTGCACATTTGCTGCTGCTCATTTATCCCTTCAACTCGTAGCATCACCTACACTCCAATGTAAGGTGAAACAGAGTATAAGTATGTATTTACAAGTGACTACAACATTAGTATGATGTCCATGATGGCTGCCCATGCCAAAAGAGTATCCCTTGATCTTAGATATTTTACCACACCTCCTCAAAAATATGACCATGGCATCAAGGGATGAGGTTTTCAAACCTTCCCATTCTATTTTTCTTGCACAAGACAATCTCATGAAATGCCTGGGGAAAGATGAGGTTAGGCAAAGTCCAAAATGGCATTGTATTAGACTTCAGAGTTCCCAATTTTGATAAAGTAACGAAAATACAAACAGAATGTGAATGTGTGATCCTTTTCTCTTGTACTATGAGCTGGTTTGTAGAAGCCAATTTTTCACATAGTTACCAGCACATAACTCACTAGTGTACCCCAAACCACCGCTAGTTTGCTTATAAACCATAATTCAACAGTTTAATAGTTGCTTACTGCACTTTGCTTATACCGCAGGAAGCAATAAGACACAGTATATTTGAGATAATTTGAGCCAAATTCTTTACTTCAAATCAATTCCACTGATTCCCAATCATCACATTAGGCTGCTCTTGGGATCTGAGAGCATCTTTTAAATGTGAAAGAAATTACAACAGCATACATTTGTTTAAATTAAACAGTCCTAAAGTAATAATGCTTAAATGCTTAACATATTTCTTCTTTAACCCCAGTTCACCCAAAACTTGTTTCAGAAATATTCTCTGCATACTTGAATAATAAACAATCAAGCAGCAATAGTTAGATTGACCTTTTATTAGTTTATAGCAGGTTATTTTCCCTGCTGCTTTTCTGCAGGTACTATTCTTGGTATCAACTATCTTGTGCTAAATTGTCACAGCTAGCGTAGGTTCAACAATTCTGCTGTGCCGCACTGCTGCAAGGGCATGTGGCTTGGTCCTGTGTCGCATATGCATGTGCTCGCACAACTAGGTATGACAGAAATGGAGCACTGCGAAAGCTAGGCTAGCCTCGACAATGTAGCACAAAAAATAGTCGATGCTGGGTATAGGTTAGGTGAATGTTTGCTTCCTAAGAGAGAGAAAGGATAGAGCAGGCAGGTCCAAATTTTAAAACATTCTGTATTTGATATTGTCTTCAAGTCAAACAGTAGTAGCATTTAAATATTTCCAATGTGTTCAAGTAATTTATAATAGTTCTTAATTTGTTTGTCAGGAAAGCTTAGCTTTTAAATATGTTAGGTGTGCTCAGTATGACCCTGGTAGGGCTATGGGTTTGCAAGATGGGACACAAACACTTTTTGTGAGTGAACTTCAAAATTTCTGGCTTGGCTATGACTCCAATATAAGAAATGTAGCAAAGCTCATTCACTAAGAGGCAAAAGAGTTGCTGAGCTATAAATGTAGAAGCAACAAGGAAACTCGATTCCAGTTGTTTTGTGCAAGTACACGAAAACCTATACACTAACATCATCCTCTGCCTTCCCTCTCTTTCTTCCCGTAAGCACCATAGAAGAATTGCAGGTGCAGTCTTATACACATGCAATGAACATGCAATATTCATGAAGAGTCATGATTTGCATTTGAAAAGTTTAGACATCTTTCCAAGGATGGTTAGATATACAAAATTATTCTATTCAGTTGCTCTGACTATTCGACTTGTATGCTAGATAAACCTCCAAAAAACATGATTTTTGAATCTCCATACATACAAACTCTGGCGAGTTATCCCAAGCCGAGTTGCTATCATATCAGTGCAAAGTCACTCCCCTGCTTTGCATAGTAGAAGTCAAGAGAAAAAGTGCACCATTTCTAAAAGCATGTGCAACAAAAATAAGTTGTAATTGTTACAGCAAATTACAGGTCGGAGAAAGGGCCCACCAACATACAAGTGCATGCACATGCTACAATGGCATCTTGACAAGAAGGCCTGCTTTAGGAAATCCATAAATACAACATCATAATATTGTGCTGAGTTACACAGCGGACGCATGCTTTGCAGGCCTGTACATGCACAGTGTTTATGACCTCAATAATACATCTCACATTATTATGATTATTTGTTCAACAATCAGCTCATTTTTTGTCATGTAAATGAGGTTGCCTTATGCCTGTTAATTACTACAGTTTCCTAAAAGCTACACTCCAACTTCAATCAAGTCATTTTCTGAAACAGGCTTGTCCGTACGCAAACTGCATCAATGTACAATTAATTCTGCTGTGCATCTTTTAGTTCTCAGGGTTCTACAAGGCAAAGAAAAATGTGCACTAATGAGAATCATGCCAAAAATATCATGATTGTGTCTTGTCCATATTAACCATGTTAAGAAAATGTCTATTGTTACAAATGTATGTGGTAATATAGTTGACAAGATAGTAAACTATTAATACTGTCAAGAGTAATGCCAAGACCTATCTGAGGTTATTCAGCCACCAATTTGTGACAACAATTAAACTTCTTTTTCATCACAGGAACTTTGATTTTGAGGAACAAACAATGAATGAACACTCGGTTATTCCATCTTCAAAAGTTTTATGGCTGAAACTGCATTTAACTGATATCCTACATGTCTGTAGCTCAAACAAGTACCAAGTTTGCATTAGACGACTACACTTAGTGAATCAATTATGTCTAAGTCAATGCAATATTCCCAAAGCAGAGTGAAAAATTGCAACATAGTAGTATCAATGCTATCACTTGCAACACACCAATCTGGTACAGCCCCACTATCTTGTAAGGAGAACTCAATATATATAGCAAAACAGGGGGCGGACATAAATATACAAACAATGCAACAAAGGCAAAACACCAGCATATTTCTTACCTAGCAAGTCACATTTGAAGTATTTCCGACATGCAAGGCTTAGGTTTTCTCCGTACATAGACATTGCTTTCTCTGCACAGAACGGGGGACAGAGACGACAACCAAATGAACAAAGCCTGTGCAATGATGGCACCAGCAGCCCAGAAAATTCAAGAATTGGCGTTCCATTCTCAGCAGAACAATTTCCAAAAGAAATGCAACACAACAATCAAGCAGCAAACGAAAAATCACTTTAAATCATTGAAAATGTCCGTAAAATCAGCTCTTTTCATTATAGGACACTCCTTATCACATGCAACTGAACATGCTAGTGAGGGCAGCATTTATCTGGTAAGTGACTTGCTCGCCTGATGACCCAGAGCGCATTTTTTATTCCAACGAATTACGAGCAGTGCCAGTCCAAAAAGCTGTGTAACGGAACAAGATTCACGTATTGGATTGTTTAATCAAAGAAATGGGGCTCTAGAAAACAGGCTTTATTACATCTGTAATTTGAAGTTCAGGTTTTTACTCCTGTCCTAGATAATGCCCCACAGAGCAGTAAGAGAAAATCTTCACGGTGTCACTTAAGGTTAAATTATGGAGGTTTTGACTTGCTTCATTTTGCTGTTCATTTTGATGGCAGCTATGAAATTATCTTGATACTTTGACAGGCAGCATTAAATTATTACTACTACTTTAGTAGACCAATTAGTATAAAGCAAGATAAATTTGGTAAAAATAGTTTTAATGGGGAAGAATATATTTGTCCAATACCATATTTACTCGCACAATGAACGCACTCGCGTAATGAACGCACCCCCAAGTCGGCTCTCAAAATTTCGACTTTTTTTCACTCGCGTATTAAACGCACCCCTAACTCGGACGTCAAAATTTTGACCCCCTCCCCCAAGCGCGCGAAATGAACGCACTTTTCTGTCCTGGTGCAGCGAGATCGCGAATGCATGAGCAGCATGAGCGAACAAAACGCCTTGCAAAAGGCGTTAAAAAATAAAAAAAGATCCAACGGAAGCAAAAAAAAAACATATAGAGGAGCTTTTTTTTTTTTTTTGCACAGCGCAGTCTGGATTTTGTGTGGCGCGCACGCGCACGGAGATAAGAAAGAGAAGCGGAGAAGCCCTCACCTAGACAAAACGCGCAAAAAAACAAACAAAAAAAACGGAAGCAAGAAAGGAAAGCAAAGAGGTTTGCAAGTTTCAACTGAAGCCATGCCTGGCAGTCTTGTCCTGTTGAAAAAGTTACAACTGTCCTCAACAGAATTAGTGTACTCTGCATTGCATACCAGCCAATACTAAACATATTAATGTCTGAAACAGCTAATAGAACACTTGTGGAAGGCTACACATACCATCATTCAGTGAGGTCACTTTCAGACATAAAAGGTCTGTGCTGCTACAAAAGTGTTCTTTAAAAAAATACCTCCTAAAGTCACTCAAAAATATCAGTCGATATGTGGCATCAGCAAAGCATGCTTTTGGGTGCTGGCTAGTGGTGGATACCATGAGCAAACATAAATTAAGCTTCACAAAAGCAAATGCCATGACGAGGGTCAGCAGACTTTGTGTAGTACTCTCTTAGTTTCGGCAGGAATAAGCCGACCAAAAGGAAACCGTCCTACCTCTCCAAAAACGTGTCGAGTTTCTGCTCGTGCTGTTGCATGCCTTTGGTGCACATAGAATAGATTGAAAGGTGATTCGAAAGACTTCTTGAGGCATTGAACACATAGAGCATGCAACGATCATCTGCAAATGGTGAGAGCATACTATCCCAATTAAAAGAAGGCAGCGCCCTCACCACCGCTATAGATGTAGTCGCACTCAAGCTGAATGGCAGCACCGAATCCCCCAGTTTGACAGGTGCAGAGTTTTCCCTCAGTAGCCAAGAGGACACAGTGGGGCTTGATGTCCCTGTGGATTATGTCGTTCTCGTGGCAGTACCTCAGGGCTTCCAAAATTTGGCGCATGTAATGGCTGCAATAAAGAAGCAAAGTTGCTTGCATAAATCACAGACACTGGAAACATGTGGGTTCAAGTATCGTATGCTCCGTCGATAGTCCACACCTGGTCCATTGTTTACAGTCCGTACTAACTGCCTTGTTCGTACATAAAAATTCTCATATGCAGCACATCTTAACAAATGTCGGCTTTATTAGCTCACAAAGAAGCTTGTATAATAGATAAATCCTTAACATACTCTGTCCTTCACAAAATCTGTTACTTTTTGTCATAATAAATTATCTAAAAAGACAAATCCTCGTAGTCTGTATCATGTGAAATTCCAGCTTTTAAATATGTATACGGTAATCTATAGTCCAGGAAATATTACATTCGCATGAGCGGTTTAAGGCTTTTTGTTGAGAATGTCAGCACATTTCCTGGATTAATAATTGGCTGCGTTTGAGACGTTTTGTGTGTTGTCCCTTTTTCGTCGTCCGTCGTCTCCGGTTTTTCAAAAATGTGTAATAATTGGCCTTTCTTTTTACAACATTAAGATTGACATGAGCCATAACATTATGCTAGGTAAGATTCCAACTCATTAATAAATTATAACTATTGTGTCTACAGGAACTATATTGTTCCAGTGATATCAAAGCAAATTACAAGCTACAGCTTGTAAATGAAAAAGGCATATAATGTGTACTATTTACAATTCACATCAATTAAGGGGCATACTAAAAGTTTAGTGCTAAAATCTGAAAACTAAACTGCACTTTCAAAAAATATTGTTCAACTTCCATTGATGCAATATCCTGAGGAGGTAGGACAGAAGTTCTTAAATCCTCCACATTAAGGGATACTTCAATAAAATTTGAAATATACCCGCCGTGTTCAGAAATAGGCTGAATATGATCCACAACATCTGTAAATGACAATCGCACAATTGTATTTTGAGCCTGATGGCTGTAGTTTTCGTTATAAACGGCTCACTCTGGCAAGCGCTCGGAGAGCAGCCTGCGGAGAGCACGTGACATCCGGCACAATCATGACGTAAACTATCTTGGGACAAGCAAAGCTTGCCTGCGAGAGCTGACGTCGTCAGGATGCCTAGCCGTTCCAGCCACGGAAGCGGCCGAAGCACGCCAGCAATAAGGGCACAACAACTACCAAAAGCTGCTTTTGTATGAATTTTGAGTGACAAGCTAATCTCCTATAATCTTGTCGAGGGACAATAGCGATGTCTGGGCAAGTCTGGGACACACGAAAGAGAATCCTGGTGAGAGGGAAGTTCCTCCTTCCTCTTCTCTCATGGTGACTGGAGAGCTTGCAGGATGATGTCAGGTTCAGGGCATGTATAGTTCTAGGCAGAGACAGGCATCGTCATTACCTGTCAAAATTCCTAGACGGGCATTACAAATTAGGCTTTAACGACATCCACCAGGTGCCATTTGCTAATTGTTTAATTCGTTTTAAAATTCCTTTTCGTGTCTTTTTCAACAAGAAATTGGTGTGTCCGATGTGATACTGCTCCCTTGAACAAACTAAGAAATCACCACCGAAATTTTGTTGTAGTATCCCCTTAAACTTCTGCTCATAGATGCTTCTTATTGCAAAGAGAGGACTCTATGACCTGCGTATCCCAATAAAACTTAATTACAATAAATTTAATTGTATGCTAACCATATGAAGGGTAAGCCTGCCAAGGTATGTACTACTAATATAGATTCTAGAAGTATTTTGTAGTGTATATGCATATGATATAAAACTGTACATCTAAAATATAAGCTTTGTTCCATAACGCAGATAACTACAGAAAACCAATGCTACAAAAAGTAATGGGAACAGTGACATCTACCGTTCCTGTTCCCACGTAAGTGTTAAACATGATCGCAATTAACAGAATGTGTGGGTAGTCTTATTCCTTTGCAATGATAACTTGGCTTCAGTTAATACTACCAGATAACGCTAATATAGTATGAAACTGTTCTGGCACTAGGACCATTGGATTTTAATAGTAATATGTTTTAGTAGCACAAGGGCCAGATCTGACCAAAGAATGAACATTAGGATGCCTTCCATAGTAACTATGTATGAAATACATTGGCACATTTGTCATTTCTACCAAAGTGGTGAAAACTTGGAAGTACACAGGAACTATAAAATATTAGGGGCCTGAAATGCATTTACCAAAGGTGCTTTGCAAACACTGATTAACGAAAAAAGCTAAACATTCAACCTAATTAGTAATATCCCGAGTCATCGCCCACCCCCGGCCGCCTGAAATTCATAAACAAAAGTGGGGTGGGCCATGTTTCGGTGAGTGAGCACAAAAAGTAAAAACAAATCTGAAAAAAGCGCGCATTTATTTGTGTGTACGTAGCGCGGTTGCAGAAGAGATACATTAAACTAAAAAAAACTCGGATTAGTTTTATTGTTTTATACAAAAAATGCTCATGAAAGAATGTTTTACTATCGCGAAGTCCGTTGCTTGCATACGCGCCATGAACACCGCCGATCGGCATACAGCGCGAATGTTTGTTCCGTGAAAGCACGTTACACCGCTATGTTCTCCTCGTTAACTAAAAAAAAAAAAGGTCTACAAGAAAAGAGAAAAACCAACCAGGCGCAACGAGCGAGCGAGCAAGCGAACCAAAGAAGCAACGAAGAGCGATGCTGGGAAAGAGGAAAAGCCGGCGATCGCGTTGGCAAATACTTTGGCATCGGGCCAAGTCGGGCGCCTTGTCAATCGCAAGATATTGCGCAACTTTCTTCTTTGGTGTATACATGCGTGCGTTCGTGCACGGCGTGCTATCAACGCAGGTTAAGGCGGCGTTGCTGCGTGGCGTGGACGGCACACGAACACGGAGCTCGAAACGGGACGCTCTACAAACGTCTGCGTGCGGCGTTCCAGCAAAGCTTTAATTACCCGTTGGTTTGTCTTAAACATTGCAAAACCGCAATCGCGACGCGCCGGGACAAGAAGCGCGTTCGTGGCGACCTTACTTTGGCGGAGACAGACTTTGACCTTACACTCCGCGGTTACATTTCAGGATAAGGGGCGCTCGCTTACCTCCCGATCCCTGAATGGGTTACTGCTTGTGTTATCTTTCCGCTATTTTTTTTTGTCGGAACAATTTTTTTAAATGTAAACCAAACTTCTATTTTGTTATCTCCATCGTTTTCTTTTCGCACGGATACACTATGACTTCCGACGTCGCTCGCGGAGGAAATGCGTAAGCAAAGAGAGGTGTCTCTCTCTCCTTCGTTTTAATTTGTCACGGACGTACTCCAACTGTAAGGTCCGTGGCCGCGTCATTCGGGTAGGATGAATGTTCGCGGATCGCGGAGTCAGCGTTGGGGCATTTGAAGGGGTGGGCGATGACTGTGTTTTTGGAAATCGATAATGGCCCAAAAAGTGGGGTGGGCGATGACTCGGGGATGGGCGATGACTCGGGATATTACAGTAGGACAATTATTAAGATTGTCTACAGTACTCAAAAATAACAACCATTTGAAGATTAATATAAAGCTGGTATGTACAGGTTTATTTATAGAAGACCGGCTAAAACCAGGATGACAAAGCAGATATATCTTCAAGTTGGTACCATTTTGTAGGCAATATTTAAATATAAGACCACAATGACCAAGTACAAAAAGGCAATATTTTCAGTTTCAGAAAATACTACACTAAATACCTGGAGACAGCTTCACTGTAGACAAATCCTGCAGTGGCTCTTTTCACAATCTCAAAGCATAAATCTGCCCCTTCCATACTGAAAAGGACAAAAAGTCAAGCAATAAGACCACACATTTCATGTTCAATACAATACAATGACAGGATTTTTAAGAAACACTTAAACCCAGCCATAATTGTAGTATATTGCAAGAGCGAAAAGAGGCCACAAGAGTTATTTTAGCATGTTCAATACAACGACGGGATCTTTAAGAAACACTTAACCCCAGCCATAATTGTAGTATATTGCAAGAGCGAAAAGAGGCCACAAGAGTTATTTTAGCATGTAGTAGATGATACGATAGACCACAAGAGTTATTTTAGTACATAGATGATATAAAAATATGTGACTATACCCGTTTTCACCTCAAGAACCATAGTAAAAAAAAGTCCGGCTCCTTGCGTAGCATTACTAATTTTCCCCTTTATGTTGCTAATTAAGCTATATGTAAGTGAATTTTAGATTATATATATGTTATCTTATAGAGACGTGCACGTTCCAAACGCCAAAGGCATCGCTTTTTCCTCCGGCAACCAAATCTCGTACGAACTATTTCGCGCCGCGTATGAACAATGCGCAAAACTTGCTTTTTTCTTGAGGTGAAAACCGGTATAGATACAAAATTAAAAGATTTCCCCCTCGTATAGCGGTCATAATTAGTTTTTCACAAAGACCACAATAATTAAGACCCAATTCCATCGCTTTGCAAAGGTTTCATAAACTTTCCTGCATAAATTAACATAAATTATATTCAGTATTTTAATTATAAGGGCAAAAATAATAAAACAAATTTCAATATACCAAAGTGGTGCAATATATAAACTACAAAGTCTAGCCCACTGATAATGAGCCTGGTAATAGCAAAAATACCCTGCACATTTGCGGCTCCTCGCTCTACCGGTTTCTTGCAGTACAAACACTACATCAGGAGAGGCCCACTTCCAGGCACGTTAAAATATGTGTGGTCGCGTTGGAGATTGTATTAAGCACATATAAGGTGCGACTATAGCTACTTTAAGCTGAAAGTTAAACAAGGTAGCGGCTAATGAGCCAGCTTATGCTATACGCTGCACAGCCTTGATATGTCGTCCATATAAAAAAAAAACACGAATTTCGGCGATGTCTTTATATAACGAATTCCGAACTAAGCCAACACATTTCCGATTCCCATCAACTTTGTAAAACGGGGCCGGAATTATAATTATATTTTTTTTGTGTGTGTTACCGTGGTGGCTGAAAGCACGTGTCTGTGTATACACTGGCCATTTTCTTTGTTTTATAATTGTTTTTAAAGGACCATAGGCCTTTAGAGCTCTTGTAGGTTGGGATCATTAGAACTTTTGCATCGCTGTATATAAAAAATGTTACAAGCAATTCAATATAGTGTTTGTGCCCCCATATTTATGGCACTTCGATTTGTATTTTGTTAATATCAACGAACTTAAACATATGTCAAGGTTTCCAGTGCAGTTGTCCTTGACTGATTTATTTGCAATAAATTAATGGGTACAAAAGCTGCATCACAATAGCATAAAGGAGCAGCAAATACGAGAATTGCAATTAATTAAAGTGTGCCAAAGCTGGATCACAATACCATAAAAAGGCAGCAGGTAAGGGAATTTCAATAAATTAAAGTGGACCAAAGCTGCACCACAACACAAAGGGGACGCAGGTACAGGATTTCCAATAAATTGATGCAGACCAAACCTGCATCACAATAGCATATAGGAGGAGCAGGTGCGGGAATTCCAATAAATTAAGGTGGACCAAAATTGCATCACAATAACATGAATTACCAGCAGGTAGAGAAATTTCATTATATTAAAGTGGACCAAAGCTGCATAACAATAATATGAAGGGGCAGCGGGTACGGGAATTCCGATAAGCTAAAGTGGACAGAAAGCTGCATCACAATAACATAAAGAGGCAGCAGGTACAGAAATTCCAATAACTTAAACCAAAGCCACATCACAATAATATAAAAGCACAGCAGGTACGGGAATTAAAAAAGATCGAAGTGCACTAAAGCTGCATCACAATAACACAAATAAGCAGCAGGTACGAGAATTCAAACAAGTTAAAGTGGACCAAAGCAGCATCACAATGGACCTTTTCCACATACCGACGGCACCAGGCGGTGGCTGCACGAACTAAAAATCGAGGAAGTGACCTACCTGCGCTACCAACCGATAATGGGAGCTACGCTACCAGTTTCTTCGCTCTCTGAGCTGCGGCGCGTGCCCAACGCGACTTTAAAGAGGGGCATCCGTGGCGTCCACCCAAACGTCGTGTTTTTCTTTCCGTCCACTTTCTTTTTTTGTGTAACCAAATTATATATATGCTGCAATTACGTGTTCTACTCGCTGACCCACAGCCTCCTTCCAAATTTCCTCGATTTTTCGTGCCGACTTCCACCGCTCGGCATCAGGCGCTCGCGCGTGCGCAGAACGCTTCTCGGAAAAGGTCCATACGGCGGGAAAGTATTTCGAAATGCCACTCTGGTGCATTGGAAGGCAAAGAGGAGCACAACAATCGAAAGGCAGCATAGAGAACGCGAAGGGAACGCGTGATGGCGAGGCGGCCAAGTGCGCGCCCTTATTGGTCGGCCAGAAGCAAAAGCATGTGGGTGTGTTTGGGAGTAAACAAACGCATCGAGGTGCACAAGAAGCAGACCAACTTGCACGTCGTATAACATAAAGTATTAGCAGGTACAGGAAAACTTACTACTCAAACACCATGTAGAGCATTCCTTCAGAGCTGTATGTTTCCAACAGTTCAACAATGTGCGGATGTTTGAGCATGTGGCAGATGGTGGCTTCTCGCTTTAAGTCTGGAAAAGAAAAGACAAAGATAAGTAAAAAGGCAAATATGATACTTACACATTACACAATGACCACATCATTCTTTAAAAAAGAAACTTGAAGTGGTTTCTTGCTAGCAATGACTCGGTTAATTATCAAGTTGCACTACTGGCTCATCCAAATCACCATGGCTGCCATTTAATATTCAAATCTATTCTAGATAGTATCATTAAGTTAGAAACATGTAGAGAAAAATTTTCACACACTACAGTAAGTATAACAATTACTCATGACCAAAATCTGAAGACTGTGGTGTGGAACTTGGAGTGGAGAACGTGTTGGTAAAGGATAATATAAATAATGGGAAGAACACAAAACATAAAACACAGTTGGGAAATCGTCTTGTTTGTCTTTGTGGTTTGTGTTCTTTTCATTATTTATACTGTGGTATGGAGTTATGACTAAAGACTGCAGTCACTTAAAATTTAAATGCTACATGGGACGTGGGACATGGCAAGTTGTGTACTGATCAAATGGGAATTTAACTGGATTTAGACAGGTTTCACATTATTGAAAATATAAAAATTACTGTATTTTGGCCAGATTTATAGTGGTTTATAATGGGTCAAGCACTACAAACTACAATTATTGCCACGTGCGTGGCGTTCTTGGCAACGCCCGTGGCTGCTAGGCCCAGTCCTTTCTTTTATCACCCTTTGCTATTCTAGAAAATTCCAGGCCATTCTCGGCGTTCACCGCGTGTCCTGGTTCAGAACATTCTTAAACATACTGTGTGTATAAAAGCAGAAGCAAGGCGCTTGTTCAGGACAGTCACCCTTCCGTCTCTTACAGCAAGATGCTGGAATCTTCAAGTTTGTAGGCACAAGTTCGCCTCATACAAATGTTTATTTTCAGATTCACAATCAATTCCTATGTTTGTTCGTGACAATATACCCTTAAACACGATGGCTGCTGTAAACATTTTGCTCATCTCCCGTAAAACAAAGGGTGCAACTGTAAGTTCATTCCCTCATTTCAACTTCAATTTTAAAGAAAAACAAAATTGTAAGACAATAATATATACAAATTTGCCGGAGTCAGAATGACAAGTACAATTTTGGAAACGGCTTTGTTAATACTTTCTGACAAAGAAGATTTGCAATTCAAAGTACATGCAGTAGCCACCTTAAAACAAGTTTGGAGAGGACAGGAAAGGAGCAGAACTGCTCCCGGCAGACAAGTGTACCAATGGAAATCCAGGCTTTTCAAAAACACCATTCTCCAAGGCTAATTAATTGGCACAATTAGCTTTTGCGAAAGTCCAGAAGACGGAATCCCCATAACAAAGGACATAGCCTGGAACCACAAGAATCAACTCATTATCTACATTAATGTTTCCTATAGTGCCTTTGAATGCATCATTTGAGTGCCAAGCTATTCCGAGCATCATTTGTTTGTTATCAAATCCAGGGCAATAAGGAAGAAACTATTAGAACACACTTTATAGCTTAACATAATTCAGCGAGGGTTTCGCAGACGGTGGCACACGGCGTCGCCCAGCATTTCGCAACTAAAACAAAACCCAGATCAAAGTCATCGTAAAATACTCTCCATCAATTATAAACACTATTTATTCACAAGCTTCGCGACTTTTTTAGGCACAGATTTCAGGGGATCAGGCATGGTGAGTAGTACTAGCAACCTAGATAATAAAAATTTTTTTTTACACCGGTAAAATAAAATAAAAAATATTAAACATACAGAATATTTATAGTAACATGTTTTAGTCCAGTAAAAAAAAATCATAGGTAATGGAAGCGTGTTTATGAAAAGCATAAAAAGAAATGTAAACATAATCTGGCTTAAAATCAGTCTTGGTTTAAAAGTTTTGGCTTAAAAACAGAAAGCTTTAAAGCCAAACGCATTAAACAGGCTTTGCCGAGTGTTACGCAAACAGCGCATGAAGCCGAGCTGGTGAGCTGAGGGATCCAAGATCTGCGCAGTCGGTTCCAGTGTGTCCTACCCGTGACGTCACACACGATGATGATGATAGCTAGAGAAGCGCCCCCTGTAGTTCGCACATGCCGCAGATAATGCATGAAATACAGTCTTTAAAAAGTGATCGTTTTAATTTGCGTAGAGGACAATATACAGTCTAGTGTGATATGCTTGATAGGTCACGTGGCATATATAAGTATAAGTCACGTGACGTCAGGTCACATGCCTTTCCTCGCTAAATTTAGCGGGCAAAGTGAACTGGTGTTTAGGTCGCCTAACCTATACCCCGATTCAGTTTCCCAGCTAAATTTGGCAGGGAAATTAATGTCACTTGACTTGATGTCACGTGACCTATGCACAAATTCATTTCCCCCGCTAAATTTGGCAGGAAAACTGATGTCACGTGAGCAAGTCACGTGGCATCAATTTTCCCGCCAAAATTAGCGGGAAACTGAATTGGTGTATAGATCACGTGACCTCAACACCAATTCACATTGCCCCTAAATTGGGGGAAACTGAAATGGTGTACAGGCCTCGTAGCATCAGGTCACGTGATATTAATATCCCGCTAAGTTTAGCGGGGAGACTGAATTAGTGTATAGGTAACGTGATGTCAATTGATGTCACGTGACCTGACATAGCGTGGCCTATACACCAATTCAGTGTCCCCGCTAAATTTAATGGGAAATGCACGTACCGACGAACAAAACATCAAAACTAAAGTTCCAGGCTTAAAAAAAACGCACACCGCCACACAAATTGCACTTTGCCCGGAGGAACATTGAATATGCAGACAATACTACCTAGAAGAGAAGGCCTGCTCCTTCTCTTCTGACGTATTGTCTGCACACAAGTCTGACGTTCATTACATACCCGGACACATCTATTCGCGTTCGAGTGTTTATGTAACTGCAAAACTGCAAAAAAAAAAAATGAAGGTAGAAAACGACATAGCATAAACACATTTTCAGCCTGGTCATTAGCAGAGCTCCTTTCGTAGATTGCAACGTTTGGCTCCCTCCGTGCTTTGCGGGAAAGTAGACGCGTTAAATTTCTTAAAGGGAAGCTACGGAGGGTTCTTGAAGAAAACGAGTTAGAAGTAAATTCTAGTGTATTTTTACCCCGTGAACCCGAACACTCAAACCATTAGCTGCGCAAGTATTGTTAAGCGCGAGAAAACGCGAAAGACAGTCGCTGTACGTGACGTCATCGACGGATCTTTTGGTTGCCCCAGGCTAGGGAGGCGGGAGCTTCAGCCCTCTTTTGAAATTGCTCTTGTGGCTCTCCGGCGTGTCGCATTGAAACATGATTGTGATATCTGTTATTCTAAAGGCTAAATGAACGCAGTTCAAGTGTTTTTTTCGCAAATGCCAGAACTGCCCGTCTTCCTTCAAAAGTGCTGTGTTTAACTTTTCTGGGACACTTGTTCTTTTATGAAATCATACCTTAAACACATTTTACGCTAAAGAAAAACAACAACAAAACTCCCATTAATGCGCAATACGCAGTGCTTTAGAGGCAGCTGAAAGAAGGATCACGAGTCGAGAGTTTCGTCACCTTCTGTGCCGAGTCCAGGACACGAGGTGAACTTGGCGACGTCGACTACCTTGACAGCAAACTGCTGGCCCGTGGTCTTGTGCACGCATCGCCGCACCACGCTGAACGGACCCCTGCGAGCAGCCGGGAAAACACTCGTTAGTACAACACGTAAAAACGTCGTTAAGCATGTTTCAATTCGAATGTTTCGCAACAAAAAATCTCTAAAAATATAAATAATTTTGAATATTTCGTGTCTACAAAGTGCCCCAAAAGTTATGCTTCTTTTTTCTCATTCTTTTCTTTTTTCCTTTTTTTTTTGCTGCAAAAATAATTGATTACATTGCCGAACGCTCATTTCCCGCCAAAATGTAGCTCTAGCGTAACGAACAAAATCCCAATGTTTCTAAACTAACCGTTATCTTATTCAAAGGCATACATGAATAAATTACTTTCAAAATGTAATTTAATTACAATTACATTGCTGCAAACGTAGTTTGTACTACAATTACTACTATGTGAAAAGATAATTCATTAAAATTTTAAATTACTTTTAAAAAATGTAATTGCTTTAAGTTACTTTACAATTACTTATATCTGAGAGCGACCCGACTAGGACCATATAGCTTTAAACGAGTTGTATAGAATGCAACGCATTTGTTCATTCCTCGCCCGAATGTTTGAGGAGGCTTAAGCATCGCTATACTAAATGTTACGTAGTGTACTTTCCTTTTCATGAATTTCGTTAAATTCACGATAGAGCCTGAGAGTTTAGGGCAATGAAGTACTACGTTCTTATATTTTAATAAATATTAATTAATTAGTTCATATGATGGAAGACGCCAGACCGTTAAAGAAAAAATTGGGTTGACAGACTTTTGTTAGTCTGGCAAATAAAAACGCGACAGTATGTCATATATGAATATTTTATAAGTGTCAATATAAAAGTAAAATCGACACGCGCTAATATGATCACGATTCACATACAAACATCATGTTATTGTAAATTATTTACACTGAGTCAAAATTATAATGGCTCAGAAATATACAAGACCGAATCAGGGCTCCCGAATCATCGGTGACAATATGCGAGGTCAGGTGCGAGGTCAATCTCCAAAATGCGCATGGAAATAATATCCGAATAAAAACCACCAGGACATAAACTTCAAAATAATACAAAGATACAAATATGCAGACAGCACTAGAAGGGGACGTAAAAAAACTGGCAAAAAAGAAAAGAAAATAGCTTCATAAACAATTAAAATTCCCAACCTCGGCTGAAAGCGGAGCTCAATTTTTTTTCTCAATATTTTGGCACTTTACGTTATTGTGTTCTGCTCGCACCGCAGACGGCGCTACACGGCACCGTTGAGGTAGGCTCCAAAGAGGATTGTAGTGTAAACCAAAGAAATAATAAAAAAAAATAAACGCGACGCTATTTTTGTTGTGCGTGCGTATGCATGCGTGTCCATGCGTGCGAGTCTGTCACCGTCACCGAGCGCTAGGCCGCTTGTGCGAGCGCTGAGGCTTTCAAAGTTCCGTCGGCGCCGCAAAGTCTTGGAAAAGTAATTGTAATTGTGCCTGAAATTTTGCAATTACTGACATTGACGCTAGAAAGTAATTAAATTACAATTACACTTCCTTTAGCCGAAAGTAATTAATTACAATTACAAGTTAGCAGAAATAATTAAATTACAGTAATTCAATTACTGTCATTGAATTACTACCCAAGTATGTTCAAAGGTTATAATTTTCTGAAATTTTCGCTGGGAACATGGCGGCAAACAACGCCCACGAATACATGAAGCTGAATGGCGCGAACTACCGAGAATTGGACCCATTTTCCTACTGCAAGTTTCAGAAAATCACTTCTAACTTTTGATTGAGATAACGGTGAGTTCTGACACTATGCCATCTGGCTCGGATCGCCAGCACTACATTTGGGCGGAAACTGAGCATTCGGCAAAGCGTTGTTTATTTTTGCAATTAAAAAAAATTAAAGGGGTATGGGTGAGGGAGGAAGGGTTTGAGGGGGAGGCATGGGACTTGCTGTACAATGTAAAAATATAGACGACAGAAATTACCTCCTCGTAGGCACACATCTTTGCAGCTACCAGCACTGGTCAACGACAGTGACTTAAACAAGTGATATCCAAGCCAGTACCACCCTGCGTCCACGCAAACCGCGCCCCGCGCTGCACATAACTAACGCGTAGAGTGTAAGTTCGTCTGCTTCTCGCACAGGGTCGCAATGATGTCAGAACGCCGAGCTCTGATTGGCCGATCAAAGCCAATCAAGCTCGGTGTCGCTCTGACGTTACCGCAACTCCTGCGCCAAAAAGCAGACGACTTGCTCTTCACATAGGGAGCTTTCGTAGAGCGCGTTTCCCCATCCGCTAAGCCCTCCGCAACGAAACAAGCCGCTACTGCGCCTGCGCGCCGATGGCCTTGACTGTAGAGTTCCGGGTATCGTAGCGGGTTGCGGAGAGCGTTGCGGGACGGCGAAAACGGTCTACGAAAACTTCCTATAATTAAGTAGCTTCCCCATATATTGAATAATAAACGCCCATAACGTCTCCACGATGATTCAGAGGCAAGCAAAGACCAATCAACAGGACAACGAGCCAGCCATGGTCTGTTCGCGAAGAAAATGGGTGGTTTTAATGCGAAAGCATCAACTGTTCCATGGAGCGAACCGACGTCATCAGCTTTTGAAGCCGCGACAAACGGCACCTAAACTCCCCTGTCCCAATGGAGCGAAGCCTGTCGTCATAGCAGAAATCTTATGGATTGGCTCCCATTGGCTGGCGCGCGTCATACTTTCAAGGAACGCAACCAGAGAAGCCCAGAGTTCAGCCATGGCGGTGCAGCGCACGCAGTGGCCCGGCCGCCAGTACGAGGAGCGCCTTGCCGCAGAGTCCGCACGGGCAAACTCCGGAGAGGCTGCACGGCCGAGCTCAGCGCGGCGCGGCCACTTCACGAGACGCGCGCTCGGCCGTCGGCGGCTACCTTGACAGTAGCAAAACGTGGCCGTCCACGCCAGTACGCCGCAGACGAAGTAAGGGAGCGGAAGAACGACAATCATGCTTTTGCATTCACAACTGATAAAAGTGCTTAGGTGTCCTCGGAATTTTTTTAATTTTTGGAGTCTGTTGCGACTCGCGAGCCTTTACGCTTGATCGCGCGATCGATTTCTGCAGTGACACCAAGGGTCACGAAGCGCTTTGTGCGACCACCCTTCGGCTTATTATAATGAATGCTTTCAGGAGCCTTTTGCAAACTTTTGCAGTCGTCTCCGACTTTGATAACGTCAGCACTTTTATGCTGCTTCTTCACAGTAACACAACGTGGCTGTTAATTTCCATTTCTTTTTGGCCATTTAGGAATTAAAAGAATTGAATGGGAGGAGTTCAGCCATTCCAGGAGTGGGAATGGGCCCAGCGTTTTCATTCCGAGTTGAAAGGAATGGAATAGATGGAAGCTCCGATTCCCCGGAATGGAATTGGAATGCAAGGGGGTGCCCATTTCGCAACACTGGTCGGGACGCCGTGACGACAACGACACTCGCGTTCGCTCGTGCTTGTCGACCGCATTTCTACGACCAACCGCCAGGATCGCGACGTGCAACAGCATGACACTCCGGCATCTGTGACGTCATTTGTTGCCTCTTCGGGACCAGTTTCGATGCATCGGCGGAACAGGACGTTGAACACACCAGTCAGAGACGGGCTCAGGCACCGTATAACAAGCCTGTAGGTCGAAACACATGCTCTCGTTGTCGTCTCCTGCCCCCCCTTTTCCCCCATTCCCAGTCCCCCCCCCCCCCCAAGAAAATATACGCAACAAATATCGTTGACCGCAAGCCGATATTGGAGACACTGCGTCCTTCAATAAAGCTCAGCGTCTCGGGACACGGGAGCAAAGAATGGCAGTCAACACAGCGCACGGACGCAGACATATACCAAAACCCTCGCTGGGGAAAAAAAAAGAAGAGTTACAGCATAAACAGCGCGGAATCCAATTGGTGCGCGAACGTCTCAGCTCGACAAACAAGAGCTTGGCGGGCAGGACGAGGGAACGTGGAGTGCCGGACGCGATTCCGGATTAGTAACGACAACACGCGGAGCGGGTCTCAGCCATGGCGAAGTTGGCGAGCGCCTGTATCGCCCGAGCTCGCCTCACCGAAAACGAGCGCGGTACACGCTGTCCTTGCACGGCCTGTCAAACGCTGCACGGCGGAGGTCGGCCGCAGGGTCCGTCGTGAGAGGAGGAAAGCATCCCACGATAATTCGATTCAATATGCCCGTTTCTCTCGAGCTGTAGCGCCCACGAGACGCGACCACAAAAGAGGCGCCTCATCCAGCGTCTGCGAGACGCGGCCATTTAATGCTCACGTCCCATCACGCACGATCCACGGCCGTAAACTGGCGTCTCTCAGCGCTTGTCCCCAACAGAGCGCTTGAAAGGACGCACTCCGACGCACGGAGATTAAACATCAGACTCTGCTTTCAGTTGGCGCTGCTCAAAATTTGAGACTTCAGGCAGATCCCATCGTTGTCTTAAAGGATGAATAAACTCCTACAAAAACATCGCTTTTAGTGAAGACAATTACGTTGTTAGACACATTTGTGACTTGGGGGCGATTTCCAAACATGTTTCTATTTCAATACGTCGACCCCTAAATGAAAGCGTGTTTCTTTTAACCGCTCCTAAGACACTGAGCTCGCAAACAAGCATTTTTTGAAATGCTTAAACAAAATACGTATGTAAAAAGGAAAAAATGATGGGTTCTTCTAATATTTACTTTGCAAGACTCCGTTTGAGTTAGGAGCTACTCCGAAACATGATTTTATTTCGAGGCGTCGATTGTGAATGCAAAAACGGAAGAATTCATGGTTAAAAACGCTGACCGACTTAACGCAACATTTTCATTTTCTAATGAGAGGCTAAAATGAATAAAAATAAAATGTGTCTCTCTACCTGCACCACCCGACGGTATAACCGGTTTAAACCAATTAGAATAAATATATAGCGTCTAATATGACCAAAAAGGAAATTTCGATTAAAAAGCCAATCAACAAAGGAAAACAGGACGGCAGTGAACTGCTAAATTGGGTACGGGCTTGTGTTTTGTCAGGGGCTTTATCGATTATAAATTCGGGTAATATTGTCGTAGTTTAAAATATTGTCCATTTAGTTTTGTGCCTCTTATAACTTAACGCAACAGAGACATCAACAAAAATGCAGATATGCAGGTGGCATCTCCAGTATGAACTGACGAAAATGAGGGGAGAGCCCGGCAGTCACTACTTATGACGCGAATGTCCTTGTAAACATCCGGTACGGGGACCGCGGTCGGTGTTGCACACCGAAATAAAGGCCATTTTCGGATTCGTTCAAATCTGTCTAGCGACAAAAGCATTGCGTTATTCGTTTTGCACATTTTTTTATTTTTTTATTTATTTATATTTTTAGGGGAAAGGGGGGAGTTACTTTTGTTATATGCGTGCCTGTAATCAGAGCGTGACACTGTTAGCGCGAACAAGCGATAGCGGTTTTTCCAGATGTTCTCTTGGAAACAAGGGATGTCATTCAAATTATTATTGCTACGCAAATCGCTCATTAGTTCTATAATGTAAACGATAAAATTTCCTGTTCGCGATACTATATAGACGAAATGCGAAATTGAGCGATATTGTTCGCGCTAACAGTGTCTCTATATGCAGAAATTGAGACGCTTACAAATCTGTGATGCGAAATGAGAGGAGTTACGCAGGAAGGACGGAGGAGGAGGAGTATGGAGAATGAGGAGTGGTAGGTACGGAGGACCCTCCCCCTCCTACCCTCCACGTCCTCCTCCTTCACAACCTCTCCTCTTCACAGTTTCTCCGCTAAGTTTAGCTGGAATATTGACGCCACGTGGACTTCAACACCAATTCAGTTTCCCCGCTACATTTAGTGCGGGAAATGACGTCGCAGCGACTTCGTGTTCCGTCACCTATGAACAAATTCAGTTTCGTCCGCTAGATTTAGCGGGAAAATTGACGTCACGTGACCATCAACTCCAATTCAATTCCCCGCTAAATTTAGCGGCGAAACTGATTTGGTGTTGAGGTCATGTGACGTCAGTTTTACCGCTAAGTTTAGCAGGTTAACTGAATTTGTTCGTAGGTGACCGGACACGAAGTCATGTGACGTCATTTCGCCAGCTAAATTTAGCGGGGAATTGAACTGGTGTATAGGTCTGTGACGTCCCATAATACAACGCGCGCGGTCACGCCGACGGCGACGCCGCGAAACACGGGAACGAGCGCCTAAGAGCTGCGCTCTAAAAAACGTGTTGGCTTTAGGGAACCTTTAGATCAAAAGGCTGCCTTCTACAATCGTTTTACTGGGCTTAAGCGGAAAGGCTCGATCTCCGACGTTGAGCGCAGCGAACGTAAGCGTAGCGCAGGACGCGCGCGTTTCATTGGGCGGCGAGCAGGAGCTCGACATCTGCGACCAATCAGCATCTGTGTACGCTGCGCTACGCCGCGTTACGTTGCGCCCGTCGACGTTACGTTGAAGTAGAAACACCTTAAAGCGAGTTGACAGACCGAAACGATTGCTAAAGAGGTTTAACGAGACTGAGTAGCAAAATTCCGTTTTTCACTTTATTTTTCGTTATGTGCCAAGGTGCTTCATAGACTGCCTATACATCTATATTATGGACACAAAGCGGCCACAGCACAGAGGGATACTGAAGATCACGAGAGCAAGTGTCCTGGAAAGCGAGCACCGCTGCATCAGTGGTAAGCGTCCTTCCCGATTACGCTACCACGCATGACATTTCACCAAAGCGAACGAGTAGGAATATTCCGGAACCATGGAGAAGTTTCACTCGACTGGGCCAATGTTCCGTCACTTCCTTTGTAGTTGGCAAAGAAGAAGAAAAAAGTGGTCTTTGTGTAAATGAAGTAGCTCAGACGCTAACAATTCAACATATTCCCAAGAAAACACTCTACAGAAAAAAACAGTCCTGTTGCGGCAGAACGAGAATTGTTCTGGGCATTGTTCTACTGCACAAAAGGGTCCAAAACACCAATGCCTACTCGCTTAAAACAAAACAAAAAAATCCCTTCGAGGTTAATGGAATTTTAATCCGGTATCTAACATGCCAAAAACAGACACAATTTAAACAGATCAATTTGGATTTGGGTAGCTGGGTCAAATAAACATCGACAAAAAAAACACTATACATAAAAAGAACGCATTGCGCAATTAGTTAAAGAAAGTGCTCCTCGTGCGCTGCGTTTCGAGTTTTAGTTCGTCACTTAGCTACCTAGGATTCTTTTTGTTTTATATTTTCAATCCCTCACGTCCGCTGTGTGCTAAGTTTGTTCCCGAAAATAATTTCGTTCTTCGCTACCGTTTCTTTAGGAATGTTTAAAGGTATTCGCTGAAACACGCGGTATACCAGAAAAGCACGTTCAATGATTAAAGAACATATGCAAAGAAAAAACATTTTCTTTGAACAGATTAAATAAAAGAAAAAAATTCGTCGTAAAATAAATTTACAACGAAAAAAAAACAGACCTATATTTACGGCGCGAAACGAATTTGTAGTTGGCGCTCGCGGGAGCCCGCGGAAAAAGTGGCAACTAGCAGTCGCGTGAGTGCTACTTGCAGTCTTTCGGCAGCTTCCTATAGGCTCTACACGTTAGTTATTAATCTTCTCTATCTTTTTCTTTGCATTTTCTTTTCAACAAATTATTTTGGTGCTTGAGAAACAACGAAGTATAAGAAAATCGTCCCTTCCGTTTTGACTCATACGACTCGAGCGGGAGCTGCGACCCGATGGCACCGCTGTAGGTAGGCATATCGCCGGCCTAGCAGCTTTCCGCGGGGAGGTTCGGTGGTTTTTGCGGCGTCTACTCGTCGGGGCGAAGTCCTAGCTGCTTGATGCTGTCGAGAAGTCTACGCTCCAACACCGGATCCATCGCGAAAGACGCAAAGACTAGCACTGCTGCCACCAGCAGCAGCAGAAAATCCAAGAACACAGTGCGCGCCGAAGTTCAGCGGGAGTCGCACCAAGCTTGCGTAGGTTTTTCAGCCGAGCAGCCAAGCCAATCCAAGAGGATTACCTCTCCTCCACTGGGAGTGTACAGGCGCGAGAGAGAAAAGTGGAAAGAGGACCGTTACACCTCGATTGACAAAAATCGTCTCGCGCCGTAATTATACTAGCTCTGTTTATTTTTTTCGTTGTTAATTGAGAGGTCCCGGGTTCGATACCCGGACCAGGCGGATTTTTTCGGTCGCGCACCAGTCACCTAGCTGTGTTCGGAGAATTGTGTTTGTCCTTTGTCCCTCTTGTTCCCCTTCTCCAGGGATTATTTTCATCATTCTTGTCCAGCTCGCTTGCACCTTGCACCTCCGGCCCTGGTGCAAAAGCACCAGGGCCGGATAAGATAAGTAACTGCTTCTTGAAAAGACATGCAGAATGGATTGCAAAATATTTAGTCATTATATATGGCGTATCTCTTCTGCAATGTCAAGTGCCAACAGACTGGCTATGTGCCAAGGTCATTCCAATACCCAAAACTGAAAACAAGCCGCTTTTGCATAACTATCGACCTATTTCGCTTACCTCAACATGCTGAAGCTATTGGAACACATAATAAGTAAACACATCAGGACTTACATGGAAGAGAATAACTTATTTTTTTGTAATCAACATGGGTTTAGAGCTGGTGTTTCTACGGTTTCGCAACTGAGTGAGATAGTGCATGATTTTGCAGAAGTGATTAACAATAGAGGTCAAACGGATGCTATTTTTATTGATTTATCTAAAGCGCTTCGACAGAGTGCCTCACAGTAATTTAATTCATAAACTTCACGCTATTGGTATTAATCACAAACTTGTATCCTGGATAAGGGCGCTATTTGAGTGCGCGCGAGCAGTTCGTGGAAATTGGTGGAAAATGTTCATCCTCTCTCAGTGTGTATTCTGGTGTGCCACAGGGCTCAGTGCTCGGGCCCTTGTTGTTTCTTATCTATGTGAATGACATAGGCAATAGTGTTCACCCATTAACAAAGGTCAGACTTTTCGCGGACGACTGCGTTTCATACTCTAATATAACTGAGCAGAACGATCAAGAAAATTTGAATTCATCATTGCATGCTTTATCAAAATGGTGTCTGGAATGGGGACTGAATATTAATTATCAGAAATCGGTAGCAATGACAATAACCCACAAAAAAGAAATTCTTGAATTTCAGTATGAGATTTGTTCCACCCCTTAATTAAAACAGACAAAGTTAAATACCTAGGAGTTCAAATAACGCGGGACTTAAAATGGGATGCGCATGTTAATTATGTGTGCAACATTGCTCGCCGAAAAATGGGCTTTCTGAGGAGACAGTTAAAAAATACTACACTAGAATGCAAATTAACCGCCTATAAGACATTAATTCGGCCTACGTTAGAATACGCAAGCATCATTTGGGACCCTCACCAACTATATCTTTCGCACGGTATAGAAAAAATTCAAAACTGGGGTTTAAGATTTATTTTTTCAAAATATAGGCGCGCGGAGAGCATGTCCGATTTGCTTGAACAATCGAAAATGCAAAGTCTTGGTGTTAGACGGATCATTGCGCGTTTAAAGTTCATACATCAACTTTATCATGGTCACCTTAAGATGAGAGCAGATAATTATTTGAGGAAACCGCATAGTCACTCTAATCGAACTAACCACAGTAAAATGATCAAACCGTACATCAGCCATAATGACACGTTCAAGTATTCGTTTTTTGTTCATAGCATTGAAGATTGGAATTTGTTGCCGGAGAAATTAATTAAAATTTGCGAAACGCAGTCGTTCGTTGATGGTTTGACTAAGCACTTTTAAGAAATTTCATAGCCAAAATGTCATTGATTTTAACATGTAGAATATCCTAAAAATTCATCTTTGTATCAGCATTCGTTGAATATAGTCTGATGAAAGGATGTATTTCTGTACAGTACACTTTGCTGAATGAGATGAAAACTGTAAGTGTTTAATTTTTGTGTCATTGCTTGTTTGAATTTATATGCACTATATTCTCCGTCGTTATGTATTTATGTATTGTCGTTTTTTTCTTCTTAGCGTTGTATATGGTACTATTGTGTATTGTTGCCTGTAACCTGCCAGGGCCTGAAAAAGGCCTGCAGTATTTTCAAATAATAAATAAATCTTATGACATCCTTTTTCTATCTGAGCTGTTTAAAAAAATTTTTCTTTGCACATGTTTTCTTTTTAAATAACATTGAAGACACGAGTAACCAAGATTACATTTAACAGCAACATATCGGCGTTTTACACTGCATATCAATGTTGCGAATAAAGAATTTTTGGTAGATCGTTAGAGCAAACGTTCCGTACCGACTAGTTTTACTTGTAAACGCGCTGCAACGCCGGAGTTTCGAAAAACAAACCCCTGAGAAGCGTGCACCACCGCATAGTGAGGGTTCGTGCGGGGAAGCCACGCCTGGGGTGAAATCGCTACCAGCTGGTTTAACGTTGTCCGCTAAACAACGTTAATCCCTGCAATGTTCTAACAAGACGCTTGTCCTCTCTACTCCACGTCGACAGTTCTACAGAGCGTTCTGGTAGGAATAAGTGCGAACGCGTGGAATTACAATGAGCTTTCCTAGCGCGAGTTCGCGAGCATACCATGCACCATACGGTGCCAACCTTGCGTGCCTGAACCCTCAACAACACTGCACATTACTTTTATACTTTTAAGAATGAACATAGCGAGAGTTCGTCCTGAAACAATAACAGCGACAGCACTTATTGTACTGCGATCACTATATAAGAGAAGGGACTGCGCAATTACTACTGCGTTCGATCAAGAAAATGAAATCTGGCTTTTCGACTCGCATAAATAAACTACGCATCGCAGAAAGCTGTACCTCAGTGAGAATATGCCACTAGCGGTGGTGATTCTATGTGAAGGTTCGAACGCATGGCATTACCTAAGCAAAAAGAACCAAAATAAACACAAAATGTCTCTATGAACCGACGTCTGCCAAAGCCTAGTGTTCGTCAACCCCAAATTTGAGACAGTAGGAACCTGTAACACAAACTTCAAATCTGAAAAAAAAAAGCAGCTTGTAAGCAAGACAAGACAGTATCGTTTCTCTTACTGTCACGTGTTTTTTTTTTTTTTTTCATCGAAAGCATGTTACAAGCACGCACAAGCTGACATTTCGGTTTCACGAATATTCGGCTTCGGTGGATCGACGTCGGCTCATAGGAAAATTTTGTTTTTCATTTGTATCGTTTGATTCATGTCACATCATGTACTCAAACTATCGTCTTTTAACACCACCGCTAGTGTTGCATTCTCACGAATTTTCAGCCTCCCGCGATGCGTAGTTTATTTATTCGAGCCGGAGAACCGGGGTCTCGATCGATCCCGGTAGAACAAAAACGTTAGCGCTGCAAGCAGGAGCGTACGTTGTCCGCCAAAAAAGCTCAATGAACAAATATGAATTCCCTTTTATCCCGTTAAAACTGACCATAAATGTTTTCTTCCCTAGATTTCAAAAACGTCAATGCGAAAGTAAGCGCGTCACTAAGGGGGAACATGAACGTAGCGGAAATCGTTTTTCCCAAACTTCCACTTTTTGAACTTTGCAGGCGAAAATTTTCCCCAAGACAGCCCGCGACGAACATCATAAAAAATCGCCTTGACATTGTTCACTCGAGCAAAGCGATTAAAAAACACTTTCCAAAAAGCACCTAGACCAAAGAACGCGGGACACCATATGACAACTATCAACATATAATAAAACGGTTACAAAATAAATAAAAATGAAGTCAACGAACACGAGAGATCAAATGAAAATCTATCAAAATACGATAAAGCGGTTGAAAAAAAAAAAGAGGCCTCAATAACGAGGATTGCATGGCTCTAGCCAGCGTTTCATGTTTCTCTTTTCTTTTTGTTTCCCATCGCTTCGTTGGCTCGGTCTACCTGACTTTAGTTTAAAGCCCGCTCCTAAATCTCCGGACGCGGCAAAAAGCCGACGTGGCAGACACGGAAAAGCACTTTAATCCCGCGGCAAAGTTTCGCGTCACCGCACGGATAAAAGGAGCGCTCCGAGGCTCCGTGTTTCCGGAAGGAAGTCCAACCGCCAATAGGGCGGCCACAAAGCGAGATAACAGCCTCCCCACACCCTCTTTTCAAAATGCCCCGACAGCTCGGAAGACGCTTGTGTCCCGCAATTCTGGGCGATAGGCCTCGTAGGTTGAAACAAATAAACTTCGCGAAGGACGAGCACAGACGCAGAAACAAGTACGACACACGGAGCGCTGTCCTCGTCCATTCGCGCAGTTTATTTGTTTCCCTAGACACGAACCAACTAGCCCCGCCAAAAGGTGTTACTCCCACGTTGCCCGGGCGATGCTGCGACAGGCGACGTGTTTATCGGTAACGAGTATTAAAAACTTGCGCGACACAAGCTGTCACGCGTGTAGCAGCGTTCCGTCGCTGATGTCGAACGCCATCACAAAAAGAAAACACGAAGAAACAGCCAAAAATTTAGAACGCCACCCTAGGCGGCTGAGCGTGCACCGAAGACCAGGAACGCGTGCAGGGGGCATCCCAAAGAGGCGCCCTGCCGCTCCCATCCCGTCAGGGACCACAGTTCAATTTGGTTCATTCGTCCGACAATTACCATTTTACACTCGGAACCTGACGCCTGCCATCGCCCATAACGGTATCCCCAAAGATTCATTTAATACATACACGAATAAATAAAAACTGCGCGCGCGAGTGAAACAAAATATGTTAGAAAAAGAAGCCGCGTATTTTAATTGACCGCCATCGAAGCAGCCGCACCGACAAAATTTAACGTTTTGAAGCGTTCCGGACGAAAGCCGTCACAAAGTAGCGCTCTCCCTCTCGGTGCCGTTTAAAATTACCTCGAAGAAAGGGAAGCGAAGCCGAAACACGAAACACAAAGAGAGGAAACAAAGTCATCGGGACCCATTTGTTTGAAGTGCGAGCGCCAGTTAGGACTCTAAAACAAATACGGATTCGCCAAACAGAAGCCCAATTAGATTACGTCGGCGTTTTCCCCTGCTCTCTCTCTCTTCCTTTTTTTTTCTTTTTTTTTTTCAAAACCGGCGCACGGTTGGCAGAAACGCGACAGTTCGCGCGGCCGATACAAAGGGGAATAATTTATGTCCGCTAATCCAATCAAGACGAAGCCTCCGGGTGTCATTAATACGATTAATTCCTCGCGATGCGGTTTAGTGTAGGGACCGAGCAACAGTCGTACTCCGGCGTCTCTGTGTGTCGGGATGATAAAATGTCCCGCCTCACGGTTGTGACCTTTCGTTTCGCGACAGAGTCCGCCAGTATTTTCAACCTCCTGAGAAAGACAAAAAAAAGTATATATATAGACAGGTCCTGAACAAATTATCACCATCTTTTGGGCACAACGCCGACGCCTTTTCTAGTGATGGGACATGTAAGGCTTTCGCTTTAAAAAACGCCAAACGTACACATCTGCCGACCATGACGAGGACGCCTTATTAAGCAGAGACACAATGTCAACCATGCTCAAAGCAAAAAAAAACAAAAAACTACCGTCCTAAACTTACAAAAATATGAGATAAAACTACCGGTTAAATACTGGGAAAACGGGCGGACGCGTAGTGACCTCGATCGCTCAATGCAGGAACCTCGCAACGCACGGCGGGTCGCAGAACGTCGAGAACGTTCTGCAAGCAGAAGCTATAAAGTCACACTCACAGATGGCGCCACAATGCCATGCTCTTCCGTTTCCCTGAGTTACTAAGTTCGGCAAGGTTTCGCTGATAGCAGAGTCACTAGATATGTCATTTACTCTCGTTACGAAATAAACTACGAAGGGTATCGCTCAAAGACCAATACGGAAATAAATACGTAACCTACGTCCGCAAGAGCACGTTCAAACGTGGGCTCCCTTCACACGAGCAAATGCACCCATAAGCGAAGACAGGCAGCGCGCACAAGCACGGACACACACAGAAACGTGTGCTCACATGCAGGCAAATGATAAACACACGCGCCAACCGACTCGGGCCGACGCAAAGAACGGACGACCGAGAGATGCCGGACGGGCAAAATATCAAACGAGCCGAGGAACGGAAGGGGGCGCGAGAATGGGCATTATTCTCCCAAATTGGGGACAAAAGCAACTCCATAACGTCCCTAAAAACAAACCGATACGTGAAAAAGAAAAAAAAACGCAGCGCGACGGCGAAGTAAGGAGCAGTGTAACAAAACTGAGCACACACAAAAAAAAAAGATTGCAGTAAAAAAACAGTTAAGAATTCCGGTTCATTACGGGGAACTTCCGGTAGGAAAAAAAAGGAGGAAGGGGGGGGGGGGAAGAGGCAAAAGGCGAGTAGCGAAGGACAAAAAAAAATCGCAGCAAAAATAATTTGTGCGGCGTCATTTCTCCGGTTTCTTTTCGGGAGCCATCCATTTGTGCCAACTTTCTTGTCTTCCGGCGCTGTCCTCTTTTGGTTCTCTTCGCGTTTCCCCATCCTCTCGCTTGGCGTCTCTTTCACCTCCTCTCCCGACAACCATCCATCAGAGAGCAGAGGGGAAAAAACAGAAAAGAGGGAGGCCACCCCTTTTCCCGGTTTCTCGCTCGACGCCAACAGGCAGCAAATTGAATCACGACCATCGAGACGCAATTAGCACCGGAAACAGCTCCAAATGAGGCTAGAAAATATAAAAAAAGGGACGGAGTAATTTGTAAACAATTAAAAACGTGCGAAGGAAACAACGACTCGTATTCTAATTGCGTTTCGCTGCATACGCCGGATAGGGTCACGACACGCAACACTCGTCCGAAAAGAATGCCTACCAGGCTAATCAGGTCAAGGTCAAACGACCCGCTTAGATCTGTACAAATTCGTCTCCTCTAGTAAACCGACATGGCTAATATTACGTAAATTCCAAGGTTTTCTTTATTTTTTGAGGGGGAGGAGGGCGGGGGAATTCGGCGATTTTCGGTGCTTATTTTAGGTGTTGGCGAAAAACCTGCGTTTTGTTTGGGGGTCATAATGTTGAAGAAAACGGAACACGGCGGTGTGATTCCCCGAACTACAGGGAACATACGTGTTCCAATTCCGATAAAGGAAAGAAACAAGAATTAAGGACTGCGCGGTTCACGAAGGCAAAAAGGCTCCCTCGCGGGAAGTTAATTGTCGGCCATGTGCCGGGTCAGCAAACAAAGAGCGGTAGTAGCAAGAAGAATAACAAGGCAGGCGAGCTGACAAAATACAGATATACTAACCCCCGAGACTGAGGGAAAAGATTGAGACACTTACGACACAGAGCCCCGGCTCTCGCCGTTTGCCAAGTTACGGTGAAATGGATATGGCATAGGATGTGATACGACACAGAAAACAGTCGCCTGTTAAACTTGCCCATTGCCTCTTGGCGCTTTTGTTCTGTCCAGATACGTTTAGACAGCTCGCCTGGTGACACTGGCTTTCTTCGGTGCTTTCGCTTTCACAAACGAAAGCACTCCTTGCGTGGTGTACGTGGCAACGTCGGCAAGTTCGCTCTCACAGTCCAAGCAGTAGCTACGGAGCACGATAGAGAGAGCCAACAAGCGGAACCTAGGACAACCGCTGAATTGAACCTGAGCCGCAAGAGCGTTTTCTGATTCCCATCTTTCTCTTTCTTTCTCTCTCTCTCCCGGTCTGCATGTGTGTTTGTTTGCGTGTGTGTTTGTTTGCTGTGCGTGCGTCTGTGTGTGTGTGTGTGTGTGTCGTGTGTGTGTGCGTGTGTGTGTGTGTGTGTGTGTGTGTGTGTGTGTGTGTGTGTGTGTGTGTGTGTGTGTGTGTGTGTGTGTGTGTGTGTGTGTGTGTGTGTGTGTGTGTGTGTGTGTGTGTGTGTGTGTGTGTGTGTGTGTGTGTGTTCCTTCTAGTTTCGGTTCCAGTGGTTAGCCAGCAATTGGCTGTTGTACAACGAAATAAATGTATTTCTCTTTTTTTTTAGACAGAAGACAGTTGCGGTATGTACTCGGTTAAAGTCTGCAGAAAGATCAAAGAAAGTACGAGGCCAACCTTGGGCATTCTATCTTCGGGTGAATACTTGGGCGCGGTTCTGAACTGAACATGGGTGAGAAAATCCCGGAACGGCGATTGATTTCCTTCTTTTGCCGGATATCGCTTTTCCCATACGTGGCTTGCACGTGACGTCGTTCAAAGGACGCTTCGATGACCACCAGAGAAGAGGGCAAGAAGGAGCTCCCTCTTATCAGGATCCTCTTTTGTGCCTCCCGGATTTGCACAGGCGTCGCTATTCTCCTCCCAGAAGATTATAGAAGATTAACCCGTCACTCAAAATTCTTACAAAAGCAACTTCCCTCTCCTCCTCTTACATGGTGGTCAGAAGTATGCGATGTGATGTCATTGCAAGCCATGTATAGAAGCCGGTTTGCTAAAACTAGAGGGGCTTGTGTTGCGTTTTAACATGTTAAGAATAAATCACTAGTTTTCCGTAAGCGCTGAAAACCAAATCAAGGGAGTTAATAAAATGGCTGACGTCGCAATCATTCAGCCAAGAGACAACATTCAATTGAACTTTCTCGGTTTGTCGGCCCTTTGGTAATTCTTGTAACTTGCGAATTCAATAAGAGTCCTCGTTATTTATTTCAACTTTTGAAATACCCCATACACATAATAGAGCGAAATCATCTACAAAACAAATTTTAAAATATGCACACTTTAGTCAGCTGTCATAGACAAAACGATAACAGAAAAGGCTTTCCATGGAAGCTGCAAAGCAGATACCATTATTCGATATTTAATATCTATAAGAACGTAAAAACGAAAAAAAAAACATGGGGGTTCTAATATTGAAAAGAAATACCTTACGTATACGGCTTGCTTTTCTTGTTTTCCAAAATCAGTGAAAACTTAAGCTAAAGCACTCGAGATCTGTTGAAAAGTTGGAGTGACGACAAATCGCTACTAATGAAAACCCAGATACTGAGCATTACACAGTCTTGGGTAGTAACGCGTTACTGTAACTTTGTTACTTTTTTGGTAACTTGTAACTGTAACGAGTTACTTTTTAAAAATGTAACTTGTAACTGTAACGAGTTACTTTTTTCTGAGGTAACGATGAAAGTAACGACGTTACTTTTGTCGTTACTTTTCAGCTTTTTATGAATAATATATCACTGAACGAGTACTATTTAGCTACATCTTGCACTTTCCAAATCGTCTGTTCCGACATTTCGAGTGTCAAATTGGCCTTGCACAAACTTGTGAATACGTTCTTTGTCGCGAGTCACGACCCGAATATAGCCACGTGTAGATTTGATGAAAAAAAATCTAGTTATCTTTACGCACGCGCTTGTACTTTGTGACTGAACACTTACATCCTAGTGTTTTGAAGCACTATCTATGTTGTGGGTTTTTTTTTTCTGTGCAAACGCTTTTTAATCGGGTGAATCAACCGTGAAACAACAATACACACGGAGGGCACTGCGCATGTTTCGCATTTTGATTTGCGCCACTACTCTGGCGTGGAAACTTTCAAACACTAATTTCGAGAAGCAACTGCTGCTAAGTTACAATATGAAGTAAAAAGCCTACTTTTTTCATTTTATGCAATAAAACTTTGTGAGGGGCGTTTTCTAGTTTTTCCTAATTTTTTGTGTTATAGAAAAGTAACTGAAAAGTAACGTCGTTACTTTTTAAAAGTAACTGTAACTGTAACGAGTTACTCTTTTGTTGCGGTAACTGTAACGGTAACTTCGCTACTTTTTTCTGAAAGTAACTGTAACTGTAACGAATTACTTTTTAAAAGTAACTTACCCAAGACTGGCATTGCACCTGTCGATGTATACGAAAGTTAATCGGGGCACAAACCTAAAGTGATTATAATTCGTCCCGGACGTAAAAACATTGCCATCTGACGGGACAGGAGAGAAAAATAAAACTTCCTTAAAGACGAGAAGGATCGCTTCACGGCGTGCTCTCTAGCTCTTTTTCTCGGGGATGTATTTGTAAAGTCATAAAGAAATATTTACGTACAACGTTGACGTGTATGTAAACTGGCTGGTATCCAGAAATATCCTTCGCCCTAAGCCAACACTCCCGACGAAGAGTGTACACGCTACGACCTTCAACTTCGCGAGGCTCCGAGGCAACCAGATAAAAATAACACAATTTATTTCATTTTTTTTAAATTTTATTCGGTTGATTTGTTTTCTCGATCTCGGGTTGAGAGTTTGCCTGTCCATCCATTGCCATTCCTATAATGAGACCAGCTCGAGACGAATGGTCGAGCAGTCGTTCCGTGAGCAGTATCAAGTCACCTCTTCAAATGTATTGCTTCTTTAGCATCTTACGCCATGGATGGATCGATGGATGGATGGATGCTAAGGGCTGTACCACTGCTGGAAAGTGACCATGTGGCCAGTAGAGTAAGATATCGCGTGCATGCACGCCTGCGCGAAAAAGATGGAACACGAAACATGACGAAGATGACGCAACGGCTACAGCCCCGAAACTCGCGTCTCACGATCGCAGACCGAAGCTCTTCCCACTCACGCTAATCTCCGAAACCTCCAACCTACCCGAGCGAGCGACCCCATATTAACAATTTACCTCGACGTGGCCCAGCGGTAACTAAGGCTACCCTCGTCAAGCAAACCCCTTTGGGTTCCCAGCAAACCTAAGAGAACGCGACGGAGGCCTGGCCTAATTTAATCTCATGTTCGGCAGGACCTAAGACGCAGCACACACGCAAGCGCAGTTCGACAACCCCCCCCCCCCCGGCCCCGTTTCCCTCTATCCCTGCAGGCGACGTAACGCGTCGACGAGCTGATCTCCGAGTGTAAGTAAAAACAAACAAAAAGGACAAAAAAGAAACTGCAAGCACGAGCACCGCTGCGTTTGCTCGCGAGGCTGCACCATCGAGCCTACCAGAATTCAATTAGATCCCGGCTCGGAGCAGGCGGACGCAGCCACGCACACCGCCCACGCGGCAGCGAAAGCTAGCTGCCGCGCCAGCGAGCAACAGTTGAATAAAGGAGCCCGCAGAGTGGCAGACACAAAGGAACCAGACGCGAGGAAAAGAAAAAGCCGGCCGAAGCCGGAAAAAAACACAAACGACAGAACTAGCCGACACCAACAACAGCAACAACAAAAGGCCCGACAATACGAGAGACAGCCCTCAGCTTCTTCACCGCCATTCAAGACGTGGAACAAGAGAGACAAAAACGGGAATATGGATGCAGAAGAAAAAGAAGCGGGAGAGGTGAGGAGGGAGGAATCCAAGCAGCAGTCGGGCGCTCGTCGTTGTCGAAGGAAATGCGTTCCTCTCCTCCCGCTTCTTCCCTCTTTTTTCCCCCCATTTCCCGTCGGCCGGCGGCCATAACCGTAAACGAAGGAAGCAACGTCTCAACGACCGGCCAGGTGTAGGTACGAGGCTCGGGCAGCACGGCTCTCCTTTATAGCGCCGCCTACAGCTACACTCGAAACCTCCTCTCTCTCTCTCTCTCCCTTGCACTCTCACGCGTAAAACTGGGATAAGCGGGGAGAAAACGAAGCTAAAGTACGAGAAAACGGAGAAGGAGAGTATCCTCCATTACGTGAAGACCGGCGCCGCCCCATCGTGCGAGAAGAGCTCCCATCAGGCGTCTGGTCCACTTCACCTTAGGATGGAGCGCAGCGAGCGTTACCAAGCATCCTGCAGCCACCCCCAGCGCTCCGAACGCATTTACGTGACTGCGCACCCCGCGCGCTGTTGCGCCCTCCGGTCACGTGACACTAACACGGTGGGCTTCGAAGGCTCTAAAGTTTGGTGCAGTTAGTCGCGTTGGATGTGTTTGGAGCGACCGAAACGACAGCGACGACAAAGTCACCGCGGGACGACTGTTCCCCGTATACGGAACCTGGAAAACACTGCTAGAGGTAGCGTTGTGAAGCAATCGTCAGCTACCGCTATCCCGGTCGTTGCTGCCGTTTTGGTCGCTGCGAACGCGACCGACTCAAATGTCAGCACCAGCATCTAGCGTGTTCTGCGGTCCATCGCTGGGCGAAAATGAAGTACGCCCCTTCCTCCTTGTAGAGCGCGCGTTCTCGAGCGCGGCTGGGCTCGAGTTCGCCCGTACGCGGCAGGCACGATGTAGGCGATATTCTTCTCGCGCGGCTATACGCATAAACCGCCCAGAGGAGAAGCGGCGGCGGAGGACGGGTTTCTCCGCTCGGGAACGCCTGCGGGAACGCGGAACACTTTCGAAGGCCCAGGGAGTAAGCGCGCTCGTGCGGGAGCGGCCGAGAACTTAATGCGATGCCGCCCGGTACAGCCGAGGAGCCTCAAAGAAAAGGGCAAGCCGGGAAAGTACGTTGATGATCTGAAAGTTTCGAGGACGAAACTCGTTTTGGAAGAGCGTTGAAAGTTGGCAAGGGCCGCGGTTCAGAAATGATCTCGTTCGCTAGGAAATATTAGGGAACACGTAGGTGCGCTAACGAAAGGGAAACGTACGTGGGCCACACAAGAAAGAGGAACAGCATCTTTAAGGTAAAAGACACCGCAACAAACTTTGTGGATCGCTGCGAAAACGCATGAATCGTACTGACTGTTGCAGTCGGTTTCTTCTCATTCTTTATCGTTTCGAAGATGTTCGCGAAACAAGTTTTCTTCCCGTTTTGGCAAAATAGCTTAACGCTGATTCGTATGCTTCCATGTGACTGTCGGCCGCCCTTCAATGTCCAGAGCAGGCAGCCCAATATGCCTATAAGAACAGCTATCTTGTCTTGCGCAGCAATAACTTAGTTCCTTTTCTTCTTTTTTTTTTTTGGAGGGGTGGGGGGGGGGGGGGCAATTATAACTTACAGTTCGCCTGACCTCCTTTTTCTTTATTACTACGCCTTAAAAAAATTATTTCTTAGTGTACTTACTCACTGGCGACGTCTCGACCTCCAACTTTAAGCCCTTATCCTATATGCGTACCCTTTAGAATAGAAGCAGTAATGTTTGGATTAAGACTTAACTAAATATCTCCAAGAGACGTGTAATACAGGCTTCCATTGACAGTGACTACACAAAATGTAAAACGCGCACACCAAGGCATAAGACGTCGTAGATATTTCAACTGTGCTGTTCTTTATATGCCACTTAAAAAAAACTAATATAAAGCTTTTAGAAGGCATAAAACAACCGCTTACTTCGTCCTTATATATTCCCGATTTTAGATACATCCCGTCCAACTCCTTACCTCGACTTGAATGTTTTATTCGTCCCGCTTCCTTCCCCCAGGAGACACCGCAGTAAACCTTTAAAGATTTACGACATGAAAAGTGCCTGCCGACCGCCCACATAAACCGTTTAAAGTGCGCAGCTTAAACCCTAAAATACGTCGAAAATTTAAAAAAAGGACGCGGGACAAAAATGAAACTCTTCGAAAGTGCCGCGCACAACGGAATCTGTGTTGCGCCACAGCTTCTGGATTCTTAAATTATGTTCTTTTATTTGCGCGAAAGCCTGTCCCTCCACGGATAATGCCGAGAATTCAAGAGAGCACCGCTGCCTGAATCTATTCTCGCAAAAATCAATAACGCCCGACAACAACAAAAAAACAACCGCATGTTTAAAAAAAGCTGAAGGTGTTTTTGTTTTGTTTTGTTTTTGTACGATGGGGATTGCGGTTCGTTCGACAGCAAAAAAGCACAAAAAAGTTATATCTGGCGTTTAGTGGTTGCTGCAGACTAGCTATATTATAAAAGTTTTGTCCAACCTGAGATTCGATTGGTTCGTAAGAAAACTTCGAACTTGTGGCAAACCTCGACGAAGTTTGACTTTTTAAAAGTGCTGCATGACTTTAATAACTGCAACAGCGTTCAAATTCAACCATAAAAAAAAACTTAATTTGATACAGTTAAGGCCTTTTGGATACAGCAGGTCAAAACCAGGAAGCTATCTCTTTAAATCAGAACAAATTAGCGTCCATCAATATTAATTTCCTTGTAAGAGTTACACTTCTTTAAACCTACTGATTTTATTTGCCAAACTTACATGTTATCGAAAAACGCAGTGAGGGTCTACGTGAACAGGTGTGAGTTTGCCATTTTCGTTAAAACACTTGAGACTGGGTGAGAAAATCTTGAAACAACCAAAAGTAGGAGAGACAGGGAAAGAAGTCAGTCAGACGACGGCTCGGGTGTTTGAACAAAATGGCTGTATGTTATGCATTCAGCCACGTTGACGAATCTCTCCTTTGTTAGATACAAAAAATAATTTATCCGGATTGGTTGTCGAACAGCCCGTACAAACAGCAAAGCTCTGGAAGCGATAAGTTTAGGCCCCAGACGCAATGTCGAGAGAAGGCGCCAGCGGAATTTGAACGCTTTTGCCACGAGGACAGATGGCGCCAGCTGAATTTTAACGCAAGTTTTGGCTAGGTGGCGCAAGCCCCCGCCCGATTTCAAGTGTTCGGTCGTATGCATCCATCCATCCATTAATTCATTCGTTCCGCCCGCCACTTTTTCCACAAACGCTGGCACTTCCATACAGCCGAGTTATGGTGCGTCAACCGAAACAGTCCCCTAACTATATATAAATCTCGAGACACATATACATACAGACACATAAAGTGAGTGGTCTACATACACATCTATTTACCACCCACGCTTCACGGGGGAGCACACGCAGCCAGAGCACATCGATAAGGACGCCATGGCAACGAGGCCAGACTTTAGTACGTCCTCGTTTTATACCTCTTAGCCAAGACGCGCTGCGAGCGTAAGCCCGTCGGAAAAGTAGAAAACGATAAAGGTTTGAGCACTCCCGAACACAGTTTGCAAAACGTTCAAAACGCCAAGGGCCCATCTTCGGATAGTAGGTTGTTGCTTCAGACGCTCAAACACGCAGTCTGGTCACCTCATAGAGACAGGCGCATTAAGGATCACGTGAACGGTTGAACGGGTCGAGATGGCGACCGTCCGCCGCGGGTTTTCTGAGCGTTCCGTTCCGCCTCTTCAAGCTGTGCGTGTGGAAATCCGCGCGCCGCGTCTGACCATGGCAACAACGCAAGTATAGGCACGCCCCAAGCAGAGCCGCATATGTAGAGAGTTTGGCCATTCGTTGGGAAGTGTAGGAGACAAATGAGGAGACGCCATTGGCCGAAAGCGGGCTGGGCGTGTTCCAGGGCGTCTTCACAAATTCGAATGTGGCCAATAACCAGAAGCCGGAAATAATACCCTGGTGGTGGCCGCGAGAAACGAAGTGCGTCGGAGTAGCTCTCGGTGACTGAAATTATGGTTCACGTGATGTTTCAATCACGGTCATCCAAAATCATGGTGGAAGAGTGCGACTAGCGGAATGATCGACATAATCCGTACGCCAAGCGCCGAGGGCAGGGATTTGCCGTCGGAGTGGTCACACTCCGTCCGAGCAAAACAGAGTTGAGCGGCACATTCGTTTCTTACATCTTTCTGCATGATCATGATCGAAACATCACGTGCACCCTTTTTTCACCCATGAAGGGTTACTACACTTCACTCTTAGCGCGCTTATTGAGAAACCATATATTAACATATGCCTCTGTGATTGATATACACTGTTTCTCGCTGCCACCGCTAGAAGATGTTATTTCGAATTCTGCGTTGGCCAAGAGATTTGCATGTGGCCAAAGACCCACTTTCTGCGTCTGGTCACGCCCGGCTCTGGCGGCGCCTCCCATTGACCGAACTCTCTCTATACACGGCTCTGGCCCCAAGAACAGACTTTCCGAGGATATGCGTATTTTGTGTAGCAGTGAGGGAGTAAGATAAACGATCGATCAATCTGTCGTTTAACAAAGGCGCCTAGCCAGACCGAAGAATCACTCGCAGCCTGATAATAGGATATCTTGCTGCATGACCTACCGCAAGAAGCTAGCGAGCCCCACCCCAAAAAATCTTCTTTTTTCGAAACGTTATATCTCAATCGTATCTTCGGATCTCCGGTTCATTATTTATTAGGATTTACTTAATGCTAACAGCTACAAAATAAATAAAACCGAAAGGGCCGTTGTAGAGCGTACTGCCAAATACGAAGAAGTAAAAAAATAAATCACAAATAAAATAGCCCTCGTGTAACGAACTCTCAAGCAACCGCGTCGAATAACAATACCATCAATCGCCTCCGGCAAGCGAGTCTATAGTCGAAGCAACTGCGGGAAAAGTGAGTTCGTAAACTCCGCTCCTGCGCTGATACCGCCGTCAAAGGATCGGCCTATAAATAAACGGAGGAGGCGAGCGCAGCCTGGTTTAATTGGACCGCCGGCGAGCGAGCGATCGAGCGCTCTTCCCAAACTCGGCGCGCTTCTGCAAGTCGGGGAAGAAACTTCCCCGAAAATATCCACGCGAGGGGCGAAAAAGCCAGGTAAGGGGAAAAGGAGGCACGCGGCCTTTTATCTCGGCCGCAGTATGGCCGCGTCCCTCGCCTGCTCGTTGGCGACACCTATTAATATGGGCGGGAGCCGGCCTTAGACCTCCCCGGCCTGCATTGTCTCCCCAAGTTCCCCCAAGCTGTCAAGCGCAGGGAGGTCTCGTTACGCAACCCCTTTCTCCCTCCCTTGTCTTTCTCGCTGCGCGGCGTCACCCTCTCCCTCGAGATGCCCTTCCGTCGCCATTTTGGGGGAAGAAAGGAAGGCCGTAGGGATTGCGATATTCCCGGCTGGTTGTTAGGTTATATTATACTCTGTAGAAAGAATGCCAACCTTATGGAAGTGCCACGTGTAGCCATTCCGGTCGGTAGAGTGTTTGCTCATTTATGACGTAATTATCCTGTACGGTGTGCTAAAAAAAGCATTTATCTCTCGACTGTTTTTGGAAGTTCAGACACGATGATGGAGGAGAAAAAGAACGTGATTAAGAGAGGATCGAAGGCACCTCGTCAGGTGTCTTTTGAGTGGAAAGTGATGAAAAGTAGTCATTTGGGGGCATTACGCGATAAAATTTGATGCCCGCCGATACGCTTTTCGAGCCAAAAATGCCGAAAGGTACAAATGGCGTGTTCGCGCTAACCTTCCTTCCGATGCGCATATGTTGGAACACTTGCTCGCCGCATAGTCACTCACCGGCGAACTTGTACACGTTACTGAAAAAACGTAACCGATTACAATTACAATTACTTCACTGTAAAAAGTAACCGATTACAATTACAATTACAGCGTCAAAAAGTAATCTAAAATTACTCTAAAGTAATCGATTACATCCCACGTTACTTTTAATTCAACTATTTTTATTACGGTAGCATAATCCTTGGGGTCTCGCGCTCGATTATTCCGAAGAAAGAAAAGGAAGCCTTGATTGTTTTTGCTTAGAGCTGAGTGAGTGACGCCAACACACCCAATCCCTCTCGTAAAAATAAAAAAAATAAAAAGAGCGCTGTTTAAATACATTACTCACAAGAGGCTGGATAAGGTCATTTTTCATACCCAGACGTAGTCTCCGTTGTACCAAAAAAATAAAGAAAAATGTGCCTAGGAAACGAAGCATAGTGAAGTGGCCTACTATTCCTCGAGGTCCCGTGCTTAGTGATTTCGAATAAGAAAAAACAAATTGACCGTTGCCCAGAGCTGAGTGACTACAGCACATCTAGCCCCCCCCCCCCCCCACCCCCACAAAAAAAAAAAATGGAGAAAAATTGTAATCGGTAATTTTGTAATCGATTACAGTAGAAAAAGTAATTCAATTACAGGGATCGTTACTTCTAAAAAAATAATTGAAGCGCTAGAAAATTACAGTAAAATGTAATCGATTACAAGTAAACCATTACTTGTAACGCGTTACGTACAAGTCTGCTCACAGGTAAGAAACGCGGGGCGTGGAGACTCTTGAGCATCTCATTATCGCTCCGCAGCCAATGAGAGTGCAGCACGTCAGCCAATAAGAACGCCCAAGAAACAATCACGAACGTAAGAAGCCACGCCCGGCGGTTCTTAAGCTGTAGCATTTCCAGTAAGAAGGCGTACGACTCAAAATATACGATCTGCGCTCGGCGCAAGTGCGAGTTCCACAAACTGCGCGAGTCTCACAGCCGTGACAATTTCTTTGCGCAGAAAGCGACGATTTAGAATGACGTCAAGCGGAAGACTGCAGCGCCACCTAGACCTTGCGACGCTGCGCAAGGTAAGGTACCGGAATTGGCTATCTACACCGAGCAGTGATATAACTGAGCTAAGCAAAATTGGGGTACGTAAAATACACGACCTCAATAACGAAAAAAAAATACTGAAATCAATAAAAATACGTATGGCGAAAATCATTACGCCACAAAACGTTCACGTCTGCTAATTTCTTCAGACAGCGCATTAACCCAGCACTAATATTTCTGTGCTTCTTTCTAAAAAAACAAAACAGTTAGATTAAGCAAAAAGGGTCGATCTGCATAAAACAGAAAACTAAGCAAAGGTGTTAATGAAACAACATAACAAACCAGCTTTGTAGAGTGAACATCGAAAATACAAAAAACAATGCACCGAACAAAAACAATAAATCTTACGTAAAGGGGCAAAAAAAAATCATTGATAGACAGGTTGCAGGCACGCAAGGAACAGCTATCCCTGTTCGCTGAATATTAATGTGTATCATTATCTCGTTTCTAACCACCTTTATTTCACACCCGGCCACGACATACACATCTAAACGAAGTCCGAAGTAAAATATAAGCCGCCAACTAAATAATGTTTCGTTTTAAATAGGGGAAAATTGAGTTCGGCCGTTCGCGCTCCCCGAATCGACTAAATAAAAAGCCATAAAAAATAATAAAACAATCCCCCTTTACTAATTCATTTTGAAAAATATTAAAACATAATAACCTCACAAAAACGAGGCTATAGCCAGCTCGGGTTACGCGTACCAAAACGAGAAGTGGAAAAAATAGTATAGACACAAAAAAGTAAAACTAAAAAAACTAGTCAGAATTACGCGTCGCTTGTTTTCCAAGTTTCGCTTCAGCTATCTTAACTTTACCTATTTTTCTTTTGTCTGTGCGTGTAATTCCATTTGGTTTCGGCGTTCAATTAAGTAGCGCTAACGCTTCCGCATAATTAGAGTGTTGGCCCCTATTGACAGACCTCCGAACGTCTGGAGCGACTGTGAGGGAGAACCAGACGTCGACGTGCAAAAAGAGCTCCGTTCCTTAATTAATCTCAGTGCCGCGCTCGGTGCCGTGGTTAATTACAGAGCTCGACGGCGACCTCTATGGCAGCCGTAGAAGAAAAAGAAACGTTTTACATCGGTGGCGGACTAACGGCCACGTACACGCGAGAATCGGATCAAGTCGTTATACTTCGCTGGACTTTGGGAGATCCCGAGCAAGCGGCATTTGGTGCGTGTTTTCCGCTCTTTAAAGGGGTCATGAAACGATATTGGGTAGCAATGTTCATGACTTTGTAGAGGTCTTAGTCTGGCCCGAGTATATACTCACACAGACGACCACTGATTCGGAAGCTTGTTGGGCGCGGTGAAATTGCGAAAATAAAAGGGGATTATTTCTTTTAGTCTCGCCTTCCTTAACTTCGGAATAAAAAACAAATACAATGCAATAAGATTGTATCAGCTCTCCAGGAACAACAGCTGACAGCTGGTACTCACTCTTAAACCTAGTACCGCAAGAAGCAATTCATAGAACAAAAAAAAAACAAGCACGACGCAATTTTACTTGATACATTTTCCAACAAAACTACCCAAAGGCATTGCTTGAGTGCGGGACGCCTAATACACCAAAAGCAAACTTACAACGTCTAGTACGCGCAAGACACGACGGAAATCACGCAGAGAAACTAAAGAAGAAAAAAAAAAGAAGAGGAATCAGAACTCTGCCGAGTTAAACAGGTACAAAGAAAAGGCATGTTTTTCTCGGGAACGTACCAGGCGACTTGAACCTTGCGCGGCCTGAACACAAGAAAGCCCGGAAACAAATCACCGAGCGCCAATAACAACGAGTATACTACCAAGCTTTCCCGGGGTCTACAGGGTATGGAACCATTCTGGAGCAATGACAACAGCCGGGATCGAAGGCAGCGATGATCATTTCTCGGCCCACAACAGAATACAGGAGACGACGTCGTTCTCTGCCCCAGACGACAGACATCAACGAAAACAGAAACAAAACATAAAAACTAAAAACACAGATTCAAGACAAGGGGAACCGACGACGGACAACGACAAGAACGCGATCGTTTCGCCCGCTTCCTTTCGGTCGACAGCAACAAACATTTGGGAAACGACGAACAGCGACAAGTTTCTTACACAACAAAATCCAACAAACGGCGCTCGGAGGCTACCAACGCTTTATGGTACTAGCCTTTGTAAATTGTTGTGAGAAATGCCAAGAAAAAAAAAAAAAAAGAAGCAAAGCTGCACAGATAGCAAGCGGAAGAAAGAGAAAGCGAGGAGAGAGAGACTGCAGAACTGAAAATTGGGGAGGTGGGGAAGGTTAGGGAAGAAAAAGGGAGGGGGGGGGTTGAGGAAAAAGGGAGATAAGGTGAACCCATGAAAAATTAAACTCGATGGAAAGAGGGAAAAAAGGAGCACGAGAGAGGTACAGAGACAGAGAAAGGCTGCAGATCATAAAGAAAGTGAGGTGAGGAAGGTTACTGAAGAAAGAAATGTGAGGTGAGAGGAAAGAGGAATAAGGGGTGTGCCCATGAAAAAGGAACTCTCGATAGAAAGCGGGAGAGATAAAAAAAATAGAGCACGGGGAGAGAAAAAGAGAGACTGCAGAACAGAAAGAAAGGGAGGTGAGGGGGGGTTAGGGCAAAAAGGGAGGTGAAGTGAAGGAAGAGAGGGATAAGGTGTACCCATGAAAGAAAAACTCTTGCGGCGACAGATCGACAACGATTCCCGTTGATGGTGTTGTCCCGCGCTCTCGTCCTCGGCGGCGTCCTTGTCACCGATGTCGTTTCCGCATCGCCTTTCGTTATTAGCGCCCCGATCTTCGGTCGCCCTGCTGCGACAGCCCGGAGCAGGGGGCGGCTTACGATTCGCCTTTCGATAACAAACGTCGGATAAAAAACAACTGCAGACATACGAAACGCAGATGCCGCCCCTCCATCTGTACCAGTTAGAGACAGAGCGCTCTCGTTTACGAACTGGGCGGAGAAGAATCGAGCTGGGCGGAGAAAAATCGAGATCGTCATTATGCTACACATGTTGCGCAGGGTTGCTATGTTACTCCTATCGACTCTCCGAATTTGGGTAGCTTTCAGTAACAAGTGTTCAAGAGCACCTAAAAATGTATTGTTTGCTCCCCCTAAAAAATAAATAAATAAATGTGTGTGTGTGTGTGTGTGTGTGTGTGTGTGTGTGTGTGTGTGTGTGTGTGTGTGTGTGTGTGTGTGTGTGTGTGTGTGTGTGTGTGTGTGTGTGTGTGTGTGTGTGTGTGTGTGTGTGTGTGTGTGTGTGTGTGTGTGTGTGTGTGTGTGTGTGTGTGTGTGTGTGTGTGTGTTGTGTGTGTGAAGTAGAGGGAGTTAAAGTATTGGGCCGGGTAAAGTTGATACAAATAAGCGTGTGTACTGAGAACTTTCTAAAAATGAAGTTTAATGATGTTTCAAGCGAGGACCGCTCTTCTTCAGAATGGTACTTCTTCGTGATCCTGGCGCGATTCCGCCGTTGTCCGTATTGTGTTGTGGGCTTCTGTTTGCATCGCTTTTTGTGTGTTCGACAACGGCGGAATCGTGCCAGGCTCACGAAGAATTGCCATTTTGCCGTTCTGAAGAAGAGCGTTCCCCGCTCGAAACGTCGTATTAAAGTTCCTCTCTCTAGAAACTTTCTCAGATAGACATATATATATATATATATATATATATATATATATATATATATATATAAACGATAATAAAGCATAAGCGATTGTACTGGATATCGCGTCCCATTCAAAGAGCTTCTGATTTGGAGAGAGGAAATAATTATCTACATTGCCTCTTGGCAAAGCTTTTGTTTATGTGTGTCATTTCACATTTCCTTCCCTGTGCCGGTTTTAATTAAGACAGAACAAGCGGACACGTAATGGTTTATAACTCTACATTATAGACACCTGTAAAGTGATTTGCATAAATGTAATCATATCTGCTCTTTGCGTTATTTTTTTTATAACGATCAAACGTATCTCATCATATTTATCTCATCAGATAAATCAGATAAGACGCGAGGTATTGTAAGCTACGTCACGGTCTCGTTTATCGAGTTGTGACGTAGAAAGGCGTAAGAAAAGGGGACAACAGACGCAAAACAACCTTTGTGGCGACACTTCGTTTACTATTATATATAAATATAGATAAATTTATACGAACTACGTAATCCTCCAAAACCCTGCACAAAACAAATACAGTTCCGGGGTCCAACCGCCCACAAAAACAAAACTTGGATTTAAAATCAAATCAGGTAAGTACTTGATTTGAAACCCCACTATCATCAATCCAAACTAACAAACAAAAAAGATTTAAAAAAATTCCAAAGGCACAGGTTCCCCGTTTACTTCCTTGTTCGACAAAAAGAACTTAGCTCGAAGCTCGGGGATGCATGCAGTTGACCCGAAACCGTGCCTCGCCAAAACTCACTCATGAGTGCACTCACTCACCTCAGCCACCCTCACCGATCAGGCGTGAGGTGAGGGTGAGTGAATTCATAAGCCTCGAAAACTCACGAGTTTGGGGTTGAGTGAGGGGTGTGAGTTCGGTGAATTCACGAATTCGGTGAGTTCGTGAGTTTGCAGTTCGTAGTTCGGTGAGGGTGAGTTCAGTGAGTTCGGTGAGGGTGAGTTTATGAGTTCGGTGGGTTCATGAGTTTGGTGAGAGGCGTCAGTTCATGAGGTCGGTGAGTTCATGAATTTGGCGATGAATGACGTCTCTAAGGGGC
>JAZHYW010031260.1:0-25000 GCA_037355805.1 Ixodes ricinus | reverse complement strand
CCATCATCCGGGAGACAGTCAAAGGAGAGGCTTGACCGAATGGAGCGGGCAAGGCGTGCTGGGAAGAGAGACAAGGTTCAGACCCTCTCGGGGGTACGGAGAATCGCTCCACGCTGGCCAGGGGCCAGAACGAACGCCAGGGCTCGGAGGGCTTCCAGAGCCAGCCAGGCGGCTAATGCCAATGGTCGATCGGAACAGGCTGCTTCTACTCCGCGCTCACGCGTTTGTGCGTGTGTGTGTGTTTGTAGGTTTGCGTGCGTCCGCGCGCCGAGCGCGTGTGCGTGCCTGCGTGCGTGCGCGAGTGTTCATCCGCGCGCACGTGTGTGTGTGTGTGTGCGCGCGCGTGTATGTGTGACTACGTGCGTACGTGCATTCTTTGTAATTCTCATTCAAGCTTCACTTTTAGCGTTATTTCCTTCTACTCCCTTTTCCTCCCCGTATCTCCAGGTTTCTTTCCATTAACCCATTTCCTCCTTTTCCCGCTCCACCGCTGCTTTATATCTTCGCGGATAACTCGGCAAAATTCAAAGCTACCGAGATCATGGACCATAAAAAGAGCCTGTTTCCTCCCCTGCCACTCGGACTAGACTACGTTTCCTAAAGCCGTCATGAAAGTATTTTTATTTTTATTTTTAACCACCTAAAGCTTTCTTCGTTTCCCACCTTGATTTCTTTATCGCCCTTCTCAAATTCCTTCCCCTGTCCGTTTCATCTTCGCCGTTTTTGAGTCACGGCCTCCGAATCGAAACGCCCAGACTGTCTGGACATTGGATAAGCTCAAGGAACATCTAAACTGCCGAGACAACGTCGAAATTGTCGAAGGGATATTCCCGATACAACGGACGGGAAGAAATCGGGATATCCCTACGAATCCTGTTTTCAGCGGGCCACAACTCATCTCTATAGCCTGTCCCGTTCGTGTGCGTGACCGTATCGCTCCCAAAGACCGAGACAAATTGCGAAACGCAATGGTTTTCCTAGGGTTCGGCTTTTGAGGTCCGATTTGAACCGTTCAAACCCTCGATCTTTTAGACAGGTTCGATCTGAACTCGAAGCGATATAAGCGAAGCTTCTTGGATGAACGCCATTCCAGAATATTTGATGTTACGATATCCGAGTTCAGCGGGTGCAGAGAAAGCAGGCACATAAGAAGAAATAAACTGCGGCGTTCATTCAGGCGTCATACGTGCACTGCGCGACTTTCTTAGCACGAACACGACTCCGGCGCTTTTTCGCAGTTTGCTTCGAAAGAGTTGTGGAGAGCATTTGGCTTTGCGTCCACGTGTCCGGTGCCGAAGCCCACATTTCCCGCCGGCGCGAACACCTGTTGACTCCTCCATCGTCTCCAGTGCTGCAGAGCCGACATTTCCTGCCAATCTGCGACCATTTGAACCCCGCCACGTAAACAGCGCCGAGGATGGCATGCCCCACTTGTCTATCCGCGAACATCCGTTGAGGTTCGCGTTACAGTACCGAGCCAGGGGTTTCCCGCCAGACGGGCGCCGCGGTGCTCGCCCGTGGCCTTATATGGGCATGGGATTCTCGGTAGGAGCGAAGGGGACGGGAGATCAAATCAAATCAAATCAGTTTATTTTCTGCCACAAAAATACATTCGTGACAAGGGCGCTGGAAAAAAAGCTGCACGATTGCAGCTTGACGGGTCCCAGCGCCCTAATACAAGGCTGCAGCGGTACTGACATAAATAAACAAAAGCAAAAGTATATAACAATCACACACACACACACACACACACAAAAAAAGAGATATACATACACCTAAGTACACACATTTCAAACTATCAGAAACGTAAATAATGATTTTATATTACAAAATTTCTTGTATGGTACGATTGTTTACAGAGTATATATAAATGTCGCGAGAAAAAAGTAAGTTTAACAAGAGCAGTAATTGGTAGCGGTATCTCTCGAGTGCCGAAATTTGTTCTAAATGCAGGAACACGCCAGGGGGGCCTATGGCGCGATGGGTAAATGGACTCGTTTTTTTCTAGTTTAGCGAGGTCTAAGATTATGTTCATATTTTTCTTACACATTGTTGGTAATTTAAAATCAATCTAGAGGAATACATATTATATATATCAATGACTTTATGTTTTTCAAAAAGAGGAAGAGAGTGATAATCACGAGGTACATTTTCAATTATTCTAATAGCTTTTTTTCTGTAAAAGACGCAATTTGTCTAAATTGCTCTTTGTAGTTGTTCCCCATACTAAATGGGAATAGCAGATTACGGAATGAAAAAAGGAATTGTAAATTAATCTTTTGATGTTTACTGGGAGTATATGCCTGTATTTATTCATAATCCCGACAACTGTACAAAGTTTTTTGTGAATGTATGTTACGTGATTATTCCATGACATATGACTAGAAAACATAACACCGAGAGTCTTAATGGTATGAACACATTCTATTGTGCATCATCCAAAATACAAATCGCATGATATTCGTACATATGATCCCGGAGCTTGAAATAAGACTGCCTTAGTTTTAGCGGTATTAAGAATGAGAGAGTTAGTATTTATTCATTTTTTTTAATTTACCTAGGAAAACGTTTGCTGTAGAGGTAATTAGGTCTTCTTTGGAACAAGAAAAAAATATGCTAGTATCGTCTGCGTACATAATAAATTTAGCGGAAGTTTCGATGCTTACTATATCATTCACGTATACGAGAAACAATAGAGGCCCTGGAATACTACCCTGAGGAACCCCGGAGTAAATTCGTTCAGTAGTAGATACATAATTTCTAATTCGAACATATTGGGATCGATATTGTAAATAAGACGTTATGAGCGATAATGGGATACCTCGGATGCCATAACGTTCAAGTTTATTTAGAAGAATAAAGGGGCCGGGCTGGTTACATAAGGAAATAGCAGACGGGGTCTAGAGGTCTTCGTTAAGCAGTCGTCATTTGAGAATCGTGATTTGACCATCTGGATTTGGGAGTTTTCAATGAGATTCATGACTTGACAGTCTTCAGTTAGGAGTCTTTGAGGGACAGTCTTCGTGGGGTCTTTATCGGGAGGCTTCATCGGAGGTCTTGAGTAGACAGAGTCTCGACTCATAGAGAGTCTTTAGTGGAGGGACTTGATTCATAGAGGAAGCCGTTCAGCTGCAGCCGCCATCGCAGGAGAACGGGACTCGGGGCGACGGAATGTGAGTTAGTAAACCGTTTGATTCAACTTGCTGTGTCGTGTGACTTCCTTGAGAACGACTGGAGCGGGATTGATCGAATCGAGCGTGGTATGAGGTCGAACGATCCCACAGGGTACTGGTGGGCATCAAAATTTATCACTTGGGTTAGCACCGCAACAAAGTACTTTCCATCACGATAGTAGACTCGATGAGAGTTCTTTAGTACCGATGGAAAAACCGAGGAAACCGACGATCGTCCGTGCTAACGGTGTCCCGGTGTACATCTAAACGAGTTAGGTAGTACATGCAGCAGCAACTACAGGTTGTCTTTTCGGCCGTTAAAACTTTTGTTGCCAGAATACCAGAGGCAGAATGGCCAATGGACAACTTGAAAAAGTTCACCAAGCGCGTTCCACACTAAATCCGCAGATTGTAGCTTTGTCGTTCCGATAACATCGGGGGACTTTGCGGGATTGCAAAATTGGTATGAAAGAAACTTGGCCCCATAACTCGAATTAAAACAAATTGTGGCATCTTCGTACGCAACTTAGGACCCATCGCGACTGGAGATGTCACGTCCGGCCCATACAACACAGCTCGCCAAGCATTCCTGCATGACGTTTATGGTCAAAACAGCTTCGAAGGTCTCCATCGGGACGCCAAGATCAAGCGTGACAAATTATAATTACTTTCCTACTAGAACAGGAAAGAACATCACCACACTCTAGCGCCACAACCAACATTCGATAAGGCCGATGTTAATTCTGTGCGAAAAGAAAATCAACAGCATAAACACAGCGGCAATCGGTTCAAACGTTACAATCAAAAAATAACATACAAAAACGCAGCACAGACAACAAGAAAAGTAATTAATACCAAGCGCGAACAAATAAAAGCTGTTGAGCGATACAGACAGGCAGGAGGTCCAACACTGACAGCCGGCTCATCTTACAACTGACATGTTTCCAGTCCCATCTATCATAGATCTGTCTTCACTTCCTGCCTAAGCACGGACCATCGCCTCATTTTTCATTCAGCATCGAGCACAGTGGGGTTACGCTGTCGGGATCATGACAAGTACGAAACAGTCCGATAATATCATGATCTAGACTGAGAAGCTGGGAAAACCTAACCGCATTATATCGCGCAGTTAATTAATAAGAACATGCTGTCTAATAGATAAGATAGATCAAAATTGATACTCACATATCCAGGATTCAAAAACGCGCGCTAGTTTTTCTTCTTTTTTTGTTTTGTCTCTTCGCTTGTTTATTAGAATGTAGACCAAATATCACTGACAGCCCATCCCAGCAATATTTAGTTTTAAGCGGGAAAAGCTGGGCTCGCGATGGTGCATCAACAACGAGGTCTCAAATGGCCCCTTTCGAGTACAATCGAGTACAAGACTCCGTCTTTGTTTCTTCCAAGCGCGAAGAAAATCATCCATTGCATTCGATACGTGAAACCGCGATAAATCGTGCCCTAGATGTTTTTTCGAGCTGATCCTCACAATGAAACAAGTCAGGGGTTTATAGCTAAAGTACATATCGCTTCCTTCGTTCACGCTCCAAAGACGCACATTATGTCGAAATATAGCTTTTGTATTCTTTGTTATTTCTTTTTGCGCCTCGCGTATTCTGCATTTTAAAAACATTACAGTCAATGTCGTAGACTGCTGCTTAAAAGACAGAATTAACGCGATCGCTGGAATTAGCTAATAGAAATTCAACTTAAAAATAGACTGGCGCACGTATGAGAAAGTTAACTCCTCCACACTCGATATCCTCCTTTTCTAAAACTTTATGACCTCAAACTGTTTTCACCATTTAAGCACAAAAAAGAAGAAAAAAGAAAAGTACAGACGAAAGTGTTTTCGGATTTATAACTATAAAGAACGCGCCAAAACATGAGAATCTTTAGTTCGACTACGTCTAATCATCGAAACATGCTGCAGAAACGCGAAACTTTCAGGGGTGTAGCAACTTGCAGGACTACACAAATACGTCCCTTAAGTGTTCAAGCGCCGTCAGGCGAAACAGCCCAAGACCTACATCATCCGTCGACACGACCCAATATCAGCTAAAAATCAAGGCCTGCACCTCTCTCTCCCAAACATCATCACTAGTGGATTGACGAACGCAGCGCCGCACAGCTCGCTCTCTTTCTCGCGTCGCTTTGCAGCGACTCCCGTCGAGCTTCGGCGTGTTTGTTGCCCGTGAGAACGGTCGGGGATCCACCCAGGATGACGTCATGCGCAGGCCTCGTCTTCTACGTGGTATTGCACGACCTCGTCAGCTTGCAAAGCACATGACCGCGTCGATACAAGGCCCCTCGGCGATGCTCTTTTCTATACATAGAAAAGACGCCATTTCCATTCCTAATTCGCCCTCGAAAGAAGCCAGGGGACGCACTGCCTCCTCTCCTCTGTCTTCTTACATCTCATCATCCGTGGAATGCCACAAAAGAGAAAGAAAAAAAAACGAGCAGGGAGAACCAATGTGGCGCCCTCGAGTCACCTTTTCGATAATAACCCCCGACAAAAAAAAGAAACGCTCGCCTCAGACAGCTCAAGAAGGACGCGGCCTATTATGTTCGCGCTACGTGATTGGTTCTCGGGCGTTCTTATCGGCTAATGCCGCGATTCCATTGGCTGCCGAGAGATAACGAGATGCTTGGGGCAAGCCACGCCCAGTGTTTCTTAAGCTGTCAGTGACGGCACGGAAAAGGCGCGACATCGACGTCAAACGTGGAGACGGACCTGATTACTTTTTGTGGCCAACCGAGTAAGTTACTGTTGTCAGAGGACAAAACAAATGCGACCATGTCGGTGGGAAAGGGCCCTTGTAAACTACCGGGTTCGATCGAGAGAAGGAGACGTCGTTTCTTGACCCGTATAAATGAACCACGCATTGCGGTAAGTCAAAACTCCTTCGTAATACGGCGCTAGTGTGTGAAATGTTGAGAACATGACGTTACCTGAATGAAAGGATGAAAGTGAAAGACGAAATCTCTCTATGAGCCCACGTCCACCTGAACCCAATTCTGTTCAAACGAGAAATGACAGTGTGGATGCCTGTGGCATTTATTTCGGCGAAACAAACTTATCAGCGAGAAAGAAAACGAGCCAAAAATGCCTCAGGAGTCCACGATGCCATATCTTGTTTCGAAGAAATTAGGCTAAGGTGGACGTCGACTAATAGATAAATTTGGTATTTTCCCTTTATCTTTTGATGCATATAACGCCATGTTCTCAAACTTTCGCATCCTATTGTCACATATACTGACGAAGTTTCGAATTTTTTTCAATGCGTAGTTTGCTTTTGTGAGAAGGAAAAACCGGCTTTCGTTTTCAAGATCGAACCCGGTAGGGGACAGTTATATAGACCAGAAGGAAAATTATAAAAGTGTGACCGAATGATTGTGTGGCAACGTATGAAAACGCAGCGCGGCCTGTCGATCGAAGGTTCGCGCTTCAGAATCAGACGCCAGCCTGGGTGGATGGGCGTTGAACTAGCGAGCGTACGAATAACCAATACCGCCTGATGTGGTACTTCAAAGAGTCTAGACTCGATGACTTACTACACTGGTCAAATTGTCTGCCCACAAAGAGGCGAGAGTATCCCTTATTTCAGAACATAATCAACTTGGCATTCAAAGCAACAGTGACGTACCCTTCTAAACAAAGAAAAGAAGCCAGAAGACCAATTTTCAGTCGCTCCATTATTCGCGCATGAACTCTCGTTCATCCATCAGTCTGTTAGTTTGTTAGTAGTTGGACTTGGCCCATGTCCTCCGAGACTGCCGGTGGGCACCGACGGGGATTTCGGAGGTCATTGCTGGGCCGATATTTGCTTCTTCCGTCTCCGCCCCCTCGTTTCTTCTTTGTTCCAGTTTCTCGGGCCGTCCGCTAACCGACTCTCGAGGCCTCCTAAAATCGATTCGGTCGGTCGGTCAGTCGACGTCGTCGTCGTCTCCACGTGCGTTTGCTCGAAGAGAGAAAGAGCAAGATAAAGAGAGAAGAGAGAGAGAGAGAGAGAAAGTAAACGAAGCCGAACGGAATGAAGAGAGAGACCAAAGACTCCCCGGGAAGAGACACGCTATACTCCGAAGGTCCCCTTCTCGGGACTCGGACGCAATCAAATATTTAGTTCGGCCGCATATTCGGCCGTCGACTCTCTCTGACCGATTCCTCTCCTTTTCTTCCTCGTTCTTCCGTGCGGCCGCTCGTGGCGTCTTTCGGGCATTATGTTCCTACCGGGCCGTCCTTGTTTACGTAAAGGCCCAAAGTTTACTTGGCTCCCATATCCGGTGAGAGGTGGAACTATATATCTCGTTTTCGGATCCGCCTTGATGGCGCTGTGGAGGACTACACGGAGAGGAACCGAGGTAGAGGAGGAGATGAGATCTCCGATTGCCATTATTAGAGACGCTAAGGTTAGCTCCTGTTGTCTCTACCTATTGCTGCACCTCCCGCACCGGTGTAGAAAAGTGTAGGGCTGTGTGCTTCCGGTAGTCTGTATTTCAATGCACCATACCGGATCTACACTGCCCTACACTTCTCAGCACCGGTGAACGATAGCGTCGTCTGCTCCGAACCATGAGTAGAGATAACAATCCTTCCAATCAGAGCTTCTCATCTCCCAGAGTTCCTCCCCATACACTATGCTGCATCCTGAGAACCAGCTCAGAGGCTCACAACTAGCCTCACCAAGCTACCCAGTAGGAAAGCACCGTTGCACTCACACTACGGAAAAATAAAAAAGGCGAGCATCAACGCCAATGTAATGGGATCCCATACCTAGTCAAGCTGTTTCTTAACAGCTTTTTGTATGGGTTTTCCCACCAGAGTTTCTGGAAATAAACTTGATTTGATTTGATTTCTCTTTTCTTTTGTTTTTTTACATTGGCATATTTGCGTAGTAGCCGTAACCTGTGCACCTCCGTGCTTTAGACAGTGAGCCCAAAGTTGCTGCTTTTCTGGGCGCAGTCCCTTGTGTGGCTCCTATGCTGCAACAAGCTCGAGTAAATCCTCCAGTGTAACGCCGAAATTGCTTAATCACACAAATTGTTGAGAGCACGCTGCACGTAAGTGCTTACATGATTCTACTTTTTTACTATCAAGCTGGTATACACTAGAGGAACTGACTGGGAATTAGTTTTATACTAGGAGAATCTCTCGCTTTTAGCCGTTGTTTATTTCGTATCAGCCTGCCATCGTGTATCACTACCGTGGACGTCTCATCTAAGGAGCTTGAGGTAGACGAACTTTCAGCTGTCCACACATCCGCACAGCAGATTTGACTTTTGAGGCCTTCTCGCACCCGTAGTTACTAGAAGACTAAGAAACAAGGAGTATAGTGGTCACTTACAAAGTTATCTTTCTCACCGGCCAATGAGAAAAAGAGCGGGCAACCTAATCACGAAAGGATGGGGGGCGAACGCAACCAACAGTACGCTCTAAAACAAAACCCGTGAGTCCAACTTCCTGAAGGACGCGGGGAGGGCAAATCACGACAAACAACAGAGGGATCCCAGCGAATGAAGAAGCTCAGAATACGTTTAGACGAAATAAATCCGACCTGCGAAGGGACAACGCGCATGAAGTTGCATTTGTTCATCGTCCGTGCGCATACCACCCTTTCCAGATCTAATCGTGTTCTGAACTTCGTCCTTCCCTGGGTGTCCTTCTATTCTCCGCCACGATTGGTTGTCTCCGCGCTCTGCTGGGTATGAAACGCCCAGACCTATTTTAGAGTGTACGCCAGAAACGCCACATCGAAAATCTTCACGCGAGCCAAAATCTTAACTAATTCGCAACGAAACCTATCAAAAAAAAAACACGCCAAAAAAGAAACGATAATTGCGTTGACCGTGACGTAAAAACGAAGCCTGACCAGCCGTGACCGAGGCCAACAGATTACAGGAGAAACCGAGCGAAAGCTACGGTCTGGAACAGGAATTACGCGAAAAGCCGGCCGCACAAAGAAAAGCCCCGACGCGAATACCAGGAGCCTCGGAGACGCAACGAAACGAGAAACATGACCCTTCCCGTCGCTTCGGAGCGAGCGAACGAGGAGCACGTCCAACAACCTGGACCTTCCATCTTACTTAAGACTCGCGCGTGGGCTTCACCGAGCCACACACACGCACGAAATCCAGCAGACCGCACCGAAAAACGCGGAAGCTAACGCGAATGCATCGCTAGCGCATAAACTCTCGGCAAGCAGAGAGACTCCTCTTCCTCTCCGGCCCATGCTATTTCCTTAATTCAGTTTCCGTCCCTCGGAGTCCCAAGTTATAAGGCGCGTTCGCGCTAGAGGGCAGGCCAGTAATACCGAGTAATGAGCGCGGAGAGAGTATACGAGCGACTTCGGAAAAAAGTATATACTTAGAGGGCCGACCTTCTCATCTCCGAGAGGATTACTTCTGTTTCGGGACGTTCGCGAGTTGAGGGCACATTCGCGAGCGGGTGATACGCAGCCGAGGAGAGAGCGTTCCCGCGAGAAGAAACACGTACGAGCACGCTTTTGAGAAATGCTGATGACCCCCAAAGTTCCCTCTGCACCCGAAGAAGTGTATGCGCGCGTGCAAGCCATAAGAATCGTTCACACTTAGCCTTCCAGACGAGTAAAAGGGCGAGCGGTATATGACGCGCCCAAAAACATCTTGTAGACAAATTTGAAAAGCGCTTTTGAATTTTACCCATCCTCGCGAACGGACGACGCTGAGACCAAATCTCAGCATGAACGATGAACGCTGTTGTGGGGATGGTAGAAAGCGTTCGGCTCGGGCCAAAGACAAGGTGAGAACCGCCGTCTCGTCCACGCGCGCTCGTTGCACTTCGCCGTGTTTGGATACGCGTGCACGCTGCTTGCTCACGAGACGCTTTATCGAAGGTACGAAGCTCGCGCTGGAACAACTCAAGGTCCTCCGTGCAGTTCCAATTCTGCCAAAATGCAGACGCTCGCTTACCACGACGTAGGAAAAACGCCGCTTTCGGTGGCGGTGTGACGCCCTATACTCTCCGGCAGTGTTGTAGGCGTTACCGAAACGAAGTAACGAAATACCTTACTCGCTACTCGCAAAATAAAAGGAACGCGTTACCGATACCTAAAGTGGGACTTTTTGCGTGGGGGAAAAAACAGGTAAAATTCTTGAAGGTATGTTGAATGAGTGCAATGATTAATGCCTTGGCGCCTATACTTCGTTTCCGCTTAAGTCCACAAGCTGCCGATGCTACGAGCTAATGGGACCAGCGTCAAAAGTGCGAGTCTCCGGGTCTTTTTTGTTGATTATTGGTTCAGCGATAATACAACACGCACAGAAACATGCCGAGCAGCATGATCGATGGTGCCCTTTTCATGCTGTCTGATAGGTCCCGTCAGCTCGTAGCGTTGGTTAAAGTAAAACGAAATATACAAACGCGCAAAATCTAAGTGAATACTTCGTCGGGTCTTGGGAAGAATATGTGACGAGTAACTGTAACTACATTACCCTTTACTTCAAATAAGTACTGTAAGTACGTTACCCGTCACCGTTTTGTAAATGTAACGAGTACGTTACTGCCTTAGAGAAAGAAATTCACGCGTTACCGGTAACGGTGTTACTTGTAAGCCGTTACCGCCGCTCACTGCATGCTTCCCGGTTAGGTGGCGGAAGCGGTCCCCGATTTAAAGGGTTCAGCGATTCATTCACCTATTCATCCAGCTCTGGAAACTCGACAGCGCATCCATCAATTCTTATGTATATGAACTATAGATTTTTTTTTCATGTGGCGCCATCTCCAAGATAACAAAGATGCACCATGCGGTTGTCATATTAGGCCTGCTAGAAAATTACCACACTGAATCGTAGGAAAGTGAAATCCTTTAACAGAAATCTAAATAAGACAGTAACTTATTTATGGGGTTCTAAACATGAACATCGAGTCATAAGACATAACTTTAATGTTTTGTTTAGCTTTCTTTTTATAAATAAAGGTTTAAGGTCTCGAAGTTACCATAGAGTTGGGCGAAGGCCGCACCGCACGCACCAACCGAACCTTTCATCCCTTCTACAAGCTACGAAGCTTGTAGAATCTGCGCTGTACAAAACTTGTAGAAAATCTGCGCTGCTACTTCGGCGGCAACTCTAGATCTGCGGTAGATGCGTCGAGAAAAATTACGAAAGGGCCCTTAAGCTTCCCATTTAAGAGTGGAACGCGATAGCTAAACATATAAATCCCCGCTCGTTCCCAAGCGTGCAAGCGTGTTTGCGTGGCCTCTAGTCGCTCGCGTGCTCCGGCCAGCAACCGAAGGGTCGTGAATTCAAATCCAGGCCTCCGCCTAAAATTCTTCGATTTCTTTTTCTTTAATGCAAATGAAATACTTTATATAAAGTGAAATCATTTTAAACATGCGGCCACCTTTAAATGGCGTTGACGCTCGCTGTAATTCCACGCGTGGCGTCCCGCTTCAGGTGAGCGTCGTGGTTGTTTGAAATTCCCACACGAGGTCACGTAGTTGTAACGTCATGACTTCGCGTATCGACCAATCAGGATTTTCCCGTCCCACCGACGCCGGCTTTTCTGCGACACGAGCTCCTTAACGCTATCGCCTTAATAAAACTATAAAAATGATCGCCACATAGCGTGCATATCCTAAAATTTCTTCCGTTGGGTCACCTCATATTTCCCGAGAAAACAAACGGAAATATGACGACGAAAAAAAATAAAAACTTTTCACACGTCAATCATTCTAAACTGTTATTTCGATAGTGAAAGACGCATGCAGGATCATTCTGAAAAATATCGTATTCCGATCGGTGCTTTCAGTTTGATTCCCCTTAGAAGATAAACCACCCACTGACACAGTCAAAAATAAAAGAGACGCGAGATCAGTATAAATATATGACCAAGAAACGCTTTGCCAAAAACGACTCCTTCCAAATTTTCGCGAACGACGCCAATTCGTCGCACAAAGGGAGTTCAGGGAATATGGCACCTCAAAAACACCGCCGCTCAAATATCACTTAAAAAAAACGAAGAGACAACGACGGACAAACAAATTCTCGCGAGAAATTCCTCTCGCAGCTCCCACGGCGCATCCCACCGAAACTCACGGCTGCATGGATCGGTCAAAAGCTTCGAGGTATCTTTTTTTTTTTTTTTCTTTCTATTCGAGAACTTTTTATAATAAACTGACCAGTCTTCGTTTCATATCGGCGTCCAAATTCTTCCAACGTCTCTTCCTTCCGTTTCCATATTTTTCTCCTGTTTTCGCTCGATATTTGTGTCAACATACGCAATATTTGATATGTGTCAGGAAAGGCACATTCCTCTCTCTCTCTCTCTCTCTCTCTCTCTCTCTCTCTCTCTCTCTCTCTTTCTCTCTCTCTCTCTCTCTCCCCCCCCCCCCCCAAATACAGACAGACACTTCGTCTGAAGTTCTTCGTCCTGCTTCTCTCTCCACCTTCCACTCCGTTTCAGCTTATGATGGAGCGCAGCGCACGCTACGAGCCATCCCAGCCAATCAGACGCCGTGTAAGTGTTACGTGCTCTTCGGGAGAGGTGTAGCGACGCGCGGATCGCTTCGTCACGCGATGGGTTCAAACATCGAAGTATTTGCTTGCTTATACGGAACTCGTATACAGCACGACTCATTAGCACAATTACTCGCGATCGATTAATTACTTCATTTTGTAATTATTTGATTACTTTTACTAGGAAGTAATCAGGAGGGTAATCCGATTACTTTTGGAAGCACAAATTACTCGCAACCGTCCCTATTTTTCCTACCAAGAAATCCTCGAACCGAGTGTCTTTGCAGGAGGATGGTTTACAAAAAAGTAGTGGATTAAAAACACGAATATTTCGTAATCCGATGATTCTTATCCAATAATGGACAGTACAATTAACCCCTTTTCCAACTCGCAAAAAAAAATCGGTCGTTCTGAAATTCTGAAATAATCAGAAAAGTAAGGCTTACTTTTTCGAGTAACGGCCAGTTTTCTTCTCGAGTAATCTGATCGAATACTACGCTTTAACCGAGAGTAATCGTAATCCATTACTTTTTTCGAGTCAGGGGTACAAGACTGAAATTTCGTGCGGATGGCTCGTAGCGACCCCTCCGGTCCATCGTATGGTATTTATTCGTAACTTCTCTCTCTCTTTCCCTCCTCCGTACAAACCTCCCTTTCCATCTTCTCGCCGCGTTGCTCCCAATTCGATTGAGTTCCGGCGTTCGGGTCCAGTTTCTTCGGCCACTCCGAGTGAAGGCGCCGAATACAAAGTAGGCGGCCAGCCTCCGCCTCCGAGCAGCGTCGAAAGCTCGTTCGACTTCGTCAAAGGGGCTTCGAAACACTTTGAACTCACGGAGAACGACCGAAGCAAAGGAAGAGTGCAAACACATGCCAATAGGGCATTCGAATTCCGAATCTAACCACGATACCGTTTAGGACATTTGTAGGCCGAAACAAATCTCCGAGCGAGGTTGCACAAACTACGTATATATCGTCTCATGTAACGAGACCGTACAGACCAGCATCTAGGACGTACCCCGTCTTTTCAAAGAAAAAAAGTTGTTATTATTGTTTTGTTTTTGTGTGTGTGTGTGTATATATATATATATATATATATATATACACATGGGTTGAATAAGCCCCGCATGCTGAAATTACGCCTAGAGGCGCTCCCCACGGCTAAGGTCGGGTGAGAAATGTTGCTGCCTAGAGCCGTAGTCTCGTATAAATCATGAAAGCTGCTTGGTGTTCGCAGCAGACATGATCCGCGGACACGCCTAAAGCATCTTCCAAGCACGTTGCTCATAGTATGTGTACAGACAGTTTTTGTATGGCCAGTGGGATCGTTGCACAAAAAGGACCCTCTCTCGTAAGTCAGATCACCGCGATCAAGCGTTACAACTTTTTTGTTTTCTGAAATAATTTGATGAGAGGCTGGCGTTTCGCAATGCCGTAGAACGCACGAGGAGACCTAGCATCCAGATTTGATACCTGTGGGGATTACTACCGAGCTCGGAACTTTAGGTCGGAGTTCACACCCCCGCGGCGGGTTCGCTCGTTTGCTGCACTATCGCAACTCTTACCGAAGAGTCAAACGGATACCACGACGATGCGCCGGGTTTCAAAGCGTTTAATAAGCGCAACACGCTAATTACAACAAGAACGCCACCGCGCGCCACACACCGGGTATCGGAAAGGAGAATAGCGACTCCCCGATACGTCTCCCGGGGAGGGGAGCCGGCGGGCGCGAATATGAACAGAGACCGGTCCAACACAACCAGCCGCCACCAGATCCCACTCGAGAGTCCCCCAACGGAGGAAGAGCCTCTCCTCCCATGTCCATCCCTAGCCCTAGGACCCCCAGGACCCCTGAGGGCCCTAGGGATTGCTGGGACAACAACCGCTTCCCAGCTGCGGGAGATGACGAATGTATCGCCAAGTGCATGACTCGTTTGAACGATCATGAAGAGCTCTTAACCACGCGCTTTTCCTACAATCATCGTTTCTTTTTCTTTTTTTACTTGTGTATATCATTTTTGTCGTAGCGGATCGAGTCCATATTTGACCAATCACACACGCCTCATCCTTCTCAGCCCACCCGATTTTAACCAGTCCCGCAGCGTAGCTCGCTTCGATTAGTTCCATGACCATCAGCTTCCATTTCAATCATGTAAGCAAACGAACAACAAGAGGAGAATATACAAACAAACAAAAAAAACGACAAAAGCGTTGCAGTGGCCCTTTGCCTTTACGAATCGAAGCGATACCACACCGAGGGTCTCCTTATTCACGAAATATGAACGGCAGCGAAAACGCCGGAGCTAAGAAGGCGATTTGGACAGGTTCAGGAGAACACTAACAGCGCAAAGATATGACCGGAATCGGAGCTCTTTTCTAACGAAGGTTAAGGACAAATGTGGGCGCTCAAAAAGATGAGATGCTCAAAGAAAGCTGGAATAGAACCACGACGGGCTCTCTTGCTCGAGGAACATTAAAACAAAAACACAACGAGCGTAAAAAGTGTGAGAGCTATTCACTTCTCGCAATATGAAACGTCACCTTAAACCTCAGAGAAGGACAAAACAACACAAATACTTCAGCAAACTCAAACAACGCCCCCCCCCCCCCCAGATATTTCTTTTGCGATACAATTTTTATATACTTTTTTTTTTCTGGAACCGGCAGGGTACTTCTGTTCCATTATTCTATAATTCAATTAGAATACCATCATCCAACCTTTCGTACTTCCTATTACTCTAAGGAATTCAGTGTGTCTACTTTTTGTCGAAAACAGTCGCTGATATCTACGGAGAGAAGACGCCGAATGGTGCGGCAGAAACTAATTCTAGATCTAAAAAAAAAAAAAACGCAGTGACACGGATGATGAGATAATGACTTCAGATGTCATTCCCGAGCTCGCCCTATAATACGGCGATCGGCTCTGCCAGGTGCTTTGCGGGGAAGTATGCACACTGGGTTTCTTCGAGTGTACTCCATCCCGTGTGCCTTAAGCGACTTCCTGAATCCTTTAATCACTCAGTAATGCACTTACGCACGAGGATACAGTCCTCACAATATTTTTTTTTTCTGTTTCTGAAATTAAATAATGCAACCAGCTTCAGGTGCGTTCAATACGAAACAATATTTTTCGGGGACCATTAACCACGTCATTGCGGAATGCTACAAATATACCAACGTTACTAAAACACTCAGTTGGGAAACTCGCCGTCGAAACCCGAGCCACTGGCGTCCACCGAGACCGAGCTAAATGCGACAACAGCGCCACACTTTATCATTTGTCTGAACTGTGGTCACCTTGAACTTTCAGACGCAAGTCTTTGCGCAAAAACCAACGAGGAAAAATCTCTTTTTGTAGTAACTTTTATTAGAGTTTAGTACAAAATGAAGGGTGCGTGATGTTTTTAAAATCTTTAGTTTGCAAAGTTTTGCGGCACAATTAATATTGTTTTTATACAACCATGCCTCAGCGGTGCATTCAAGTAGCGCGTCCCGACCTATGTGTATTTCAACTTCGGTAGTAAGACGCGGCCCGTCCGGTGGGGAGACGAGGGTGGCACCCCCGTAACCTCTTCCTCTGTATCTGTTTCGGCTTCGAAATGGCCGATTAAAGCCAAAATAGAAGTAACGTGCGGTTCCTCGAGTGGCCGCTGCGGAAGAAATGGCGGCGTTGTGTTCGCCATTTGCTCGGTTCGCGAGGACAGATCGGGGCCACTTTATCAGAGCAGTCTCTATGACAGTTTCCCAACTGCAGTGGTTTAGTAACGTTGAGATACACAAACCGTGTTTGGCCATTGTCACGAGCTCACAGCGTCGCCTCGCAATAATTGGCCTTGCCACACGAGTAGGGGCAGCTGTCAAACCGAAAGCAAGTCGCTTCAAAAGAACTATGGGCGTGGAAGGAAACCAATCACTGAGCCAGTGGCAGAGTGCGACTGGGGAGTGATTGGCATGTTCAGTGATCATATTCGTTCTGCCTTTCCCCGAACGTCTACCTACCCGTCAAAATTCCTCTGAAATGTCCGTCAATTCCTTGAGCATTTCTTTTCTCTTCGCTAATTTGCTTCTAGAGGAATTAAGCTTTACCATGCCACTGTAGAACAGCCGCTCCTTTCCCACAACGTCTTGGAACCAATTCAATAAATGGCTATTGATTAAAGCATAAATCTCCGCATGGAATCAACTGCGCATGCGCTAGGACACTAGTCATTCCACGGCGCTGCAGAGTTGGAAGAGGGCCCCACAAATTTTGCCGAAGAAAAAAGCTCACCATACTCTGCTGGCGTTGACTAATGCAGAAACGGTGCGGAAAACGTTCCATAGAGTACAACAAATATTTCATCTCATCATTGTCTAGAGTAGCAAATGTGCATCGCAAATATAAAACAAGAAAGAAACGGACGAGCACACAAGGTGTCAGGTAAGTTATGCAGGAATACTCCGAACAAACTTCGCACGATGAAGAAACAAAAGAAAGACCGTTTCATCTTACAGTAATATGTTTGCCCAGCTAGCAGCAACTATCGCTGACTGAGGCCAAACAACATGTCCGGCTAACCAAGTAAAAAGAGTGAAGAACAACTGCCGACATGAAGCTTCGCAACAGAAACAATATTGCTTACAACGCAGCTTAAAAAAAAAAGAGAAAAAAAAACGAAGGAAACATCGCTCATTCGTTTCACAACCCAACGTTTTACTTTATTTTGTCTGCACCTTTACAGAATACATGGAAGCTGCGACTAAATCAAAAGCGAACAAAAAAAGCCGCAGAAACAAAATTTTCAAGAAGGACAACAAGATGAAGAGAATGACGAACAATGTTCGCAGGAATTCGGGAGCAAGGCGCCAAACAAATCCCAGCTCAAGTCTCTTCTTTTCCCCATCCGCGCCCCTTTTTTTTTTTTCGGTTTCCAGAAAACTTGGTAAGGCACGAGAAGAAACTAACGCGTCGCAACAAAGCCATAAAACGCGAAACGCAAGGAAAGAACAAGACTGATGCCGATTTCGTGTCGGCTTTGCGAAGCGCCTCATGAGTTGAACAAACAGGGAAAAGTTTTTTTTTCCTCTTTTTCTTCCGCGCCAGTTTTACATCCTCTTTCGTCGCAGCCCACATCTCTTGTTCCTATGATCGTTTGCATGTACGCGTTTATCTGTGTGTGCGCGTATCCCTGTGTACCTGTCTGCGTGTACATGTGTCTGTCTGTCTGTCTGTCCGTGCGTGGGTCAGCATGTACGTGCATGTGCGTATGTGTGCGCGTGTCTCGGTGCGAATGCGTCTGCCTGTCTTCCTGGATGTGTGTGTGTTCGCGTGTGTCTGTGTGCATCTATGTGTGCCTCTACCTGTTATGTTTGTATGTCTGTATGTTACGCATGTATGTGTGTGTCTGTCTGCGTCTGGGCTCGCGTCTCTTTGAGCGTGTGGTCGGATGGGTTACGTTTGTATGTGTGCGCGCGAACGGTCCAGCACAATGTGATCACGTCGAGATGAGATTTATGCAAATGCGCTTATCCCCGAGCCGACGTGCTCTAGGCAACAACGGCGCTCCTCCGAAGCTAGGGCTCCCACCTGTGCACGTGCGCTGCCGAGCGCACCTTCGAAAAGGCCCCTTCGACCTTTTCTTTCGCTTGGATGTTTTAAGAATTTATGCGGCGCATGCGGGCCTCGCGGACTCTATAGTGTCTGGCTTTAAAATGCGCCTTCGCCGCGGGACGCTCTCCCCAAAAATGCCCATGCCTCCGATAAGGTAGCAAACTACTCGCGAGGCGAAAGGCATATCTACGCATATTCGCTCGAGCGTATATCTGTTCTTCGGGTCATTGCGTACAACGTATTCCTTATTACGTTTATTGCGTACGCGTTCCTCGTCACCTGCATTGCCCTGTGAAGCTACGTATAACAGCAAAGGCAAATGTTGTACGCGCAGGAACTGAGTAGAGTTCTATTACACTGGCTGCTGCGAGAACACCGAATATAAACTGCTTTTGCGCAGTTCTCCAACCAGTGAGCAGAGACCAGACTGGTGAACACTAACGACATTCTTGTGCTCCGGATTTCGGTGCGACGGGCCCACCTAGAAAAATCCGCGCACTGTAGCATTGCGACGTGATCACAAAGAGATGGAGCGCAGACTGAACATCAGTGCAGCGTCGGCGTAAGGCTGCGCCTCGTTTCCAGTTAAGTGCGTCCAAGAACGTCCGGCGTAAGCTTCGGGCCCAAGTGCGGAGCTGATGACGTTACGTGGAAGCAGAAGAGGCTGCTTTCAGGATTCTAGTATAGGTGGCGCTGGGCGGGAGCCGTTCACTAGATGCTGGACGGTGACATCGGCAGCGAACGTTTTGCCTCCTAGAGACAGCACAGAAGATAACTCTGGAGCGCCTGTCAGAAGCCCATCGGAAGAAGCAGCGAGATCACTTTTATGTTCTCGCTTCCCGTCCCCCCCCCTTTTTTTTCTTTACCTATTACCTCCCTCTTTTTCTTTTTCTTTTTTTTCCTGCTCCCTCTTTCCTTTTTATGCCGGAAAAAGGTAGCCCAGATGGTAGAAGTTGTCGTCATACAGGATCATTTTCTTGCTGTTCAGCCACACCGGAGACAACAGACGTCATTTTAATACAGACTACGTTCCACAGTCAACCTCCGCGCAGCAAATTTGAATTTTCTTTTTTAAAGTATAAGATTTTTTCTTTAACGAATTCCCCCCCCTCCCTTTCCCATTCCCAAAAATGTTGTTCATACATTTCCCGCTAAATTTAGCCGCTAAACTGACGTCATGTGACTTTTTTGTACCAGGTGCTTCACTCGCCGAAACGACTTCCTAATTCTAAATAAATTTAAACGATCGCTCCTTAAATACCGCATATAATGCGTTCTAGGACTTTGGAGATAGAGGTTTTACTCTTTGTATAACAACGAAGAAACTGAGGGCGGTGTACAATCACGCTGACCTTGGAAGCATTCATCTGCGGGTTGTAGGCAGCAAAATTACTTACAGGTGACGAGGAACAATCGGATGACCGAGGTAGGATCGTTGATGTGGCAGCATGCACCAAACAGAAAGCCGGGTCTTGGAAGAATTCAACTGTGTTGGACAAACATCAAACGCTAACGCTCGACCGTTCGAGAGGCCCTACCCTCAAAACGCAAATTTACGTATCACACTCAGCCTAGACAGACGATTATACGCTTGTTTTTGTCGGTTTGTTCGTGCATTTAATTTTATTTTTCGCGGAGGAGCGCCGCTCCATCTAAACGAGCTAGAAAAAAAAAACAAAAAAAACCTAAAACATTTGAAGCTAGAAGGGTAAATAGCGCGCGAAGAACGAACACACTGAATGAGGCATCATGTACCCCTTGTCCTTTAGATCTTTATCACCTGTCTTCGTTCTTTCCGCGCTGTTTTACCTTTTTAATGACTGTAAACCAACTCGCCCACAATTCCACCCTGAAATTAGACGCAAACAAACATTGGCGTCCGTCAAAACGCCTGGTCTCCTGAAATTCGCACGACGAAAAGAGGAAACTCCGGAGCAATCAATACTTGCGCAAGCGTGTCACGTTAAAGACGTGCCGCGCGAAACAGCAGGGGCAAAACATGAAAGGCAAAAACGGTCCGCCAAGAAGAGGCAAGACAGAGCAAGCACGCCCACGTTTGTCTCAGCACCAGCGTAGCAGTCGCGTCACGCGCCCGGGCGGAAGCGGAACACGCAAACCGACAGCTCAATACCCGACATCGGAAATGTGCGACCGCCGAACAAGGCACCCGGCACAGCGTTAGCGGTCAGGTCGGGAGACATACGGCCGAGAGGAAGACGGCAGGCTCGACAAACACTTAGGGAAAAAGAAAGCCGTTTACAACTCCCTGTAACGCCGAATTAGAGCGCAGCTCTTGAGGAGGAGGAGGGAAGGTACTGAGGGGAGGGTATACCCCACCTCCCTCCTGATCCTGTCTGCTATTCCTCCCTCCGAGCGGCGTCGCCGTCGCCTCACAAGGGTCATGTGACCTCACGGGGCTCATCACGATGACGTCATCGTGATGACATCGGCATCGTCATCAACACTGATGACGTTATCGTCACTGATGACGTCATCAGTGGCGTCACCAGTGACGTCACACGTCCCATAATGCACCGCGCGGTTACGCCGACGGCGACGCCACTCAAGCCGGAAACGGGCGCCTAAGAGCTGCGTTCTAAAAAAGCAATAATCAAGTTTTGGCGTCAGAAGAGGCCAAAGCGGCGCACAGAGCAGTGCTGCGCTGTCTGCCGTTGACCCTGGAAAATTCCTCGGCCTCGTTGTTTTTTTTTTCACGAAGACGCTGCGCGCCTTAAAATTTCACCAGGTGAAATGAACCACCTTAATGCACATTCGGTAAAGGTTTGAGATTTTAAGCGCAGACGCCGATTCTCCCGGCTCGTTTTATAAAGCCGACGTCTATGTCAGTCACCCTTCGCCTTTAGAGTGATACCGGGACGAAAATAATACACCCGCGTGAGCCAGACTCATGCTGCAGGATACAAACAAACATTGTTTTCATTCGCGTGAAATACAACGTGTTGACAACCTTTTGTGTGGCTACGCATAAGCGCCTCCAACCACTAAAAAGAAAAACAAAATGTTTGCGAACACAGTGTTGACCAAAACTGTTTCTTATTTTGTTTTGTGTGTCGGTGAACAGTTTTTGTTGTTTGTTTGGCTAGTACTATACAAGGCCCCATTTGAAGAATGTACCAACGTAATCTGATACCCCGTGACGTTACCCTATAGGCCGACAGGTGCCTGGTGAGTCCGAGCTTCGTCCGAATTCTTCCAGCGGCCATCGACGTCGTCCTTCTCGGTACAAGGTTCGTGCCTCCAGGCAATCACGTCCAACAAAATTGTAGGCGAACATCGTGAGAACGCCCTCTTGTCGTTGCCGCAGGTTTAACGATCCGCCGTCTCGTTGTTCCCAGAGCCACCGAATATTTCACGAGTACCGAAACTTCCAAGCTTCGTTTTCAAACCCGATTGCGGCGCTGAAGTCGACGGCTGCACCGTAGAGAGCCTATAGATTCAAGAGAGGGAGCGGCTCAAACCACGAAGAGAGTTTGCGAGTCAACGGCGGACACATCAGATGTACGAATGCGTGCGTAGCGAGGAGGACAGAGGGTGCTGAGACACCATCGAAGGCGCTGCGGACGATCCGCGCTTTCGCCTTCTCCCCGCAGCTTGCACACCGCAAACGCGTCCCACAAACCACGTGACCCCAACTGAGCAGTTGGAAACACTCTGAAACCTACAAACACCAGCTACGTTGGCTAGGTGGCGCGAGACACCAGCCGATTTGAATGGTTCAACCGTGAGCCTCCATCCATCCATCCATTCTATAGAATAGGCGGCCCTGTGCAATCGAATCGAAACAGGGCGGGCAAACCTGACACGGCCTGCTCGAGAGAAAGCAAACGAACCGGCATTTTCTGTTCGTGGACTAAATTACACGGACTACTTGATATGGAATGCAGCGTAAACAAACACGTCAATCACCTTCCGACAAGTCGTAATTGAACAGCAGTTGGGAGGTTCCGTGCGTACACGCGTCGCGAGGTTCGTCCGCTGTTTGCGCTTCGCCGCGCGTTTGTTTACCCGCAAATGCGCTCCCGCGCTTTTGTTGTCCCTCTGTTTCAGTCAATGATGGTGCGCGCTTGGCTTCCTCGTAAGCGCGCTCCCCCGTTGAAGTATTGGTTTCCTTCGTCATATTGATAATAAAGTTTGACACAACACACTCCGTCCTGCGCCGCCCTGCGCAATATACAAAGAACTCTGCAGACAAGGCTAGCGGCGCGCATGCGCAGTAGTAAGGCCTTCGTTGAAGCAAGCGTAGTGAGAAAAAAGACACCCTACAAGAATTCCCTATTACGTCGAGTCTTTGAAGGCGAGCCTTAAAAAGAGTTCGCATCAGCCAGACCTCGAATCAAAATCGTTTCAACGTACCGCCCCCAGGGTCAAATTAGGCAATAAGTCGACGCCGGGGAATTATATTAAAGTAAGGCACGTGTATACGATTTAGGTACATTAAACTGGCGAACAATATGCTTCTTGTTTCCGGTGCCCCAGCGGAGCAATCATAAAGCGGCGAGTTCCCTCGCCGGCCGCCGCCATTACCACGTCGCGGCTGAATAACCACCTCTCGCCGACAAGAGGGAAAGTACTCCGTCCCAGGAGGAGTCGGCTCTCCGCCGGGAAGAGCGCTCCGCCAAGCACGACTTCGACTTGCAGCGCGAGGGTCATTAGAAGAGCGGCTCGTGATTCGCTGAGCGGCGGCCGCCTCGCGAGCCGGAAAGGTTAGATAAAAGTGATGGCCGCGGCGATAACGCAGCCACGTTTCTGGAGATAACAAGAAAGATCGCCGCGGCAACCGGGATTATTCTGAGTCGATATGGCATTTTTGACCCTGATTATAATGCAATTAAATGCAAAGGTGCAAGCGAGCTGGACAAGAATGACGAAAGCAATCCCTGGTTAGCTCAGTTGGTAGAACGCTCCACTGCAAATGGAGAGGTCCCGGGTTCGATACCCGGACCAAGCAAAGTTTTTTTCGGTCGCGCACCAGTCAGCTTGTGTTTGGAGACTTGTATTTGTCCTTTGTCCCTCTTGTTCCCGTTCTCCAGGGATTACTTTCGTCATTTTTGACCGTGCCTGTTGAACTGCCAACCGATGAGGAATTATTTTTTTCCACGACTGTTGGGTTCCACTGACTGACAGACACAAAGACAAACTTCGCGAGAGTTCAGCTTCAGGGTTGCCCGAAGCATGCCTTTGGCTAAATGGAGCTGCAGTCTCTATTCAGTCGAACATATACGGCCAACAACCGACAAACAACGCCAGGTGGCAACGCGGCACAGTTCAGCCACTCTTCTCACGATGACTGCGCAGAGCGAAAACCGCCGAGCGAAATTCGTCACTTGTTCGCAGCATATTCGCTCGGTGGAGCCCAGCCTCGCACGTGCATCGTGTCTTGATGGACGAGTGACTTCGAGTACCATATTACTCTCATTCTGACGTCTGACGGCACTGCGGATATCTTTGCAGTGATGCGATGAAGAGAGAAACGCAGCAAAGCTGCGATTTCGGTAGTATTGTTTCCACGTCCATCCCATCCCCACCCTCTCCTCCAAACACACACACACACACACACACACACACACACACACACACACACACACACACACACACACATACACACACACACACACACACACACACACACACACAAATGAGTTTAAGAATCGGGAACAAACTTTTCTCCATGGATTTTATCACAGCAAACAGAAAACGAGACTCCATACATGAAACCCTAAGTCGCCTTTAGCCTGCAGCGTTTAAAGAAAAGAGATGAGGGTGGCGGAAAAAGTTTAGCTTAAAAATGAAAAGAAACCCCGAAAACATCAAACTTCCCAAAAAGACACTTTTCGGCACTGTATACTACACAGTCACTGAAGTGAATATACGCTCGCGGACTCCCAATAAAAGGACAGCTTCCAGCAGCGCTTGGTCCAACTCGCGCGAGTTGTCGGACGCAACTGGGTGTCGGGGAGGGCCCTGTCGCAGCACCGCTTCAGCGCCGCTGCCGCTGCGCGAACCGTCGACGCGTTAAATCTAATTACGACCACTCCGAAACGACCGTAACACGAATAACAGGAACAAGCGAGCGCCGCAATCAGTCCGGGAGCGCGCAGCCACGACCGAGAGGACGGACCGCGCAACCGAGGCCGGGGATAAAGGGCGCCCTCGTTTTTCACCATTACTCCCGACTTCTTAAATGGCTCGATTCGTTCGGCAGCGCCCGTGGCAGCCCATATAGTGAAACAGTTCCGGCAACAAAATTTAATTCGCCTCACACGTCGACAAACTCGCATCAGTCTTCGGTCTCGGAGCGCTTGGCCGGACTGTCGTCCCTTCCCTTCTCCTCTTCGCCCTATCTCTCTCGTACTTCTCCCCTCCCCTCCCCTCACCTTCTTCAACTTTTAAAGTTGGGAAGCACGGACTTCGCGAACCTACCAACGTCAGATTTCGACCAGGTTTCGACTCAGGTTTCGGCCTAGAAGCTTGACAGAAGTTCGACTGTTCTGCGCATGACCGTAAATTGAGAACGATTTGGCACCGCCTCGCGGAGAAGGGGTGCTGAACTTTAACGAACCAAATAAATAATTAAAAGTTTATTGTTTGCGTTTATATATTAAGTAAATATTGTTCATTGTTCTTCAAAGCGTAAAACGAGGCATTTTATAAAAACGAATTTTCCCCAAATTTTTATTTTTCCACGCTTTCCCTCTTCTGACTTTCTGGTGATCATTTTTTT
>JAZHYW010031257.1:0-54355 GCA_037355805.1 Ixodes ricinus | reverse complement strand
CGGTTGTGTCAGGATTTGTGTCTTGAGATACGTAGGCCACGGCTTCAGACGGAACGCTTTCTCAGCAATTTTGGTGTTGCTGTAGTCGTTTCTTAGCTTTCCCTATAGATCGAGAAGTTGCTGGTTGAGTTAGGTCCGGTGACAATTGGGGAACTCGGAGCGGTCAGGCAAGCGGCAGCTGCGCCAATCAGGGACGCCATATTTTTTGCGTGATACCCCGTGCCGGTGATGATGACAACTAAGAGAGTTGGGTCCGGTTTGAAATTGGTCGTTTTTTTTTTGTAAATACCGTTCAGAAAGATGAGTGTATATCACTTGCCATTTAAGGACCATGAAATGACCTTTTTACTTTTTGCCAGATAACCTTTACATTAAAACCTTCAACGTTCACTGGAATGCCGAGCAGGCATCCGTTTTCGTCTCGGTTCATTAACTTCTGCGCAAAAAAATAATGAAATATCGACTTTTTCTTTCTCTCTCAACCTTGACCGCAAAACAAGTTGCGGCGTAATTTTGACGGTCGTGACGTACGCTGGGACGGGAACCGGAAGTTCTCTCGCTGCATGAAGTGGGAGCGTTAGCGGACGCGCGAGCGTGGGGATTGTCGCCGGTAGGTTTTACCGCGCTGATGTCACCGACGTGTCTTTCTGAATCGATGCCCTCTCATCGCCGCGATAGCCATGGCTACATCGGGGCTGTGCGGGGTTAATGATATATGTTGTGCTAGCAGGGGTCTCAAACTCATTCAAGTGTGGGGGCCAGATTGCTCACCCCCAAAAGGACGAGGGCCAAGGGAAAGCCCCCCTCCCCTCCCCTCTCCGTTGGCGCTCGTCCTTTCGGGGCAATGTTTTGCTATTTTGGGACAAACATATAAACAAACAAACAGCAGTGTTGTTTCACGCTGCAAACGTCGACTGTCCCAGTAACACCCCAGAGATTTTCTAGAGAAGGAACCTTGTGCTTTCTACTTTTTGTAAGCTCACCGTTTTGCCATCTTTAGCTTTCATTTGCATATATGACTACTTTGGGCCCACGCCTGATGTTATAAGAAGATTTAAAACACGAACGTACTGGCAGTTTTCAATAGATCGAGAACAAGCACACCGTCCTTGACCCGTCGCACAAATCACTAGGCTCAACAGGCATAAAAAAATATCTTCATATGGCAGTTTTTTCTTTCCTCAGGATTATTATAGCAGCATTATAAGAAAATACTTCCATTTTAAATGTATTTCTGTCAGCTAGAAGCCCGAGCTCATAGCTTTATCTTCGGCAGTTGCTCCTGCTGAGCAAGAGTTTGTGCAGCCGAGGTGCCTCCCTGAACAAAGAGCTCGCACTTGTGGCCTAGTAGTGGTAGTGCCGTTCCGGTTGATTTACACGAGAAAGGGCCGAGAAGCAAATATTTAGGCGAAGTAGTACTCCGTCCAAAAGAAAACAGAATAGTACAAAATGTGTGAACATGTTATATGAGCAGAGCTCTTTTTCGAGCGAAAATGAATCGACAATATAGAACTATTATTAATGGCGCTCGAGGCATGGGAACGGGGGCTCGAATCCGCGGGAGGCTTGCGGGCCGCATCCCAGAGAGTCGCGGGCCGCATGCGGCCCGCGGGCCGCGTGTTTGAAGACCCTGCGCTGCAGCGACAGCATGAGACTGAGTCTCATACGCCCGGTATGCCTGTTGGAAGTGCGGCGAGTCTTCCGGTGAAGACTCCAGGAAGTCAACACCAACTGTCATTGTTGGTAAAAGGCGGCCCGTGTCAGTCGTTTGCAAAGCGACGTAGATGGAAACAAATCGCCGCGGCGTTTTTCACGGCCTCGGAGATGCAGGAGCGAGCCGACGTTAAAAAAGATACGTTTGAACTACGACAGTGTCAGCAATAGCCATGTAAATACCTGTTCACACTCTGAGCGGACGCGCGCGTTTGATGGAAGTGCTATATTCGCGCTGTTGGTGAAGCGCTTCGGGACCGATCTTTTACGATTGCAACTCGATACTGACGCGGCACTCCGGCAAAGGAAGGTTGGCCCGGCATTGCACGTAGCTCCCACGAACTGGTTTTAGCTCGACGGTGACGTGCAGTCGTGTCAGAATAAAAATGGCATACTAATAACAAAGTGTACGCACCGTGTTACGAAGGTAATCCATACGGCGTTTATTCGAGCTTTATATCACACAAAACAAGAAAATAGAATCGACGAGAGTTCCCTTTCGACGACAGTGTTCGTCAACACTGCCTCGGAAAACAAGGAGATGACAAGGGGAAGAGATTGACCTCACCTTTTAATCTAAAATTGAGGTCAGCAATCAAACTATAATACGGGAAGGGTCCACAAGGGTCGCGCGGCCATATTCCATTCAGCACGCCAGCCGGTCGTGGGCAGACTGTCTTGGCCAAGTACTGTGGAAGCAACGCTGCGCCGAGTCGGAGTGCCTGCTAGGCCTATATTCTACGCAGCTCGCTTGATCGGAGTCGGTGGATTCGTGACCGTCGTAGCTTTTCTCGGGTGTTCGTGGATCCAGCGTTCTTGTTCGTCGTGGTCTGTTTCAAGTACTTTTTCTTGCTGCTTGAAGTCGGAACGTGCGAGAAGAACACGTAGAAAAATAAACGTTTGTTGGTCGTCGCGACGAAGCGACGCTGTCGGCCATGCTGATTTGATTGTAAAAAGTGCGTAAAGGCTGAACTCCATGGAACGAATTATGTGGCGAACGCCGCCCGACGGCACGCTCGCTTTGCGCGCGACGTAGCAGGCACTGTGCTGATTCCACGCGCAGAGCAAAAGCCGCCGGGCAAAATTCGTCGGTTATTCGCAACATATTCGTCCCATGGAGTTCCTCCGGAGCTGGCTCTCAGCTTCGTTTACCACACGATAGATGGAGCTTGGCTCTCAGCATTATCAAATTTGGCAATTTTCGCCACACATCTCTAATTATGCTACGAAATGTGGATCTGAATATTATTTAACAAAACTTTTAGGAAACATTTGCCGGCTATTTATCGTTTATGATCGCGGTGCTGGTGAGGTAGGCGCTTACCCAATAGGCGACGTGGATTCGGCTGACGTGCTGCAGTTCCGCGGATGCATAGCAGTGAAAAGTCAGAGAGCTTGCGAAGGAAAGAAGGCGCAAAAGAGTCCAGTTTTCTTTTAAAAGTTCTATAGCAAAGAATTTTTTTGGCTCCCTATTTTTGTGTTTTTGTGTTTCTTTTCACACCTTTTACGGCGTCCGGTGGATGAAATTCGATTTCAAAATCGTTTCATGGTCCCTTTAAATGTATCAAAATACGTTTGTAAGGATGATGATAACAAATTGCAGCAATTGGTTGCTGCGTGTGAACGCGGGCGGCCCGTGTTGCTGGTGTTGCGATGTCAAGTTGCTGTGAGGAATCGCCCCGTCTGAAGCGGGCGCTAAAGGAGCGGTGCAACGATATTTAATTGGAATGTTTTTAACTGTACACGAGCTTACTGGCAAAGTGGGAGTCAAGGATTCTCTCACGCAACGCCACTTGCCAAAAAACTCCTTTGTTGCGGTGTAATTTCAAAGACAAGAGTGACCATTTTCATTCAATCTCTCCTTTGCAAAATTTGATGACGTAAAGTGGGGATCGCAGTACACCCATATGACGATATTTGAATGCGGTTCATAGATTGGACCCGAGCATTGCGTGGGCACTCGATTTGGGCTCGTGATAATTACTAGCTCGAGAAGCATTCGGGTAGTAGCCCGTGTCCAATCGCTGCATCGACGACAATAGCCGAGCCATAACAATGTCTGGAACTCAGCGCGTGTCCTGTGCTTTGCCAGCCACAGAGCGTGGCTATGATCAACATTGGCGGCATATAATCGTTTCCAGATCACGTGGCCGCTTGTTCTGGCTGCGAGTTGAGGGGGCGAACGCTGCTTGTTTTCTTTATTTTTTTCTGGGACTTCTATTGCGTGGGGTGAAAAACGAACGCGTGTATCATAGGTCATTAACGTCAGGGATCTGTTCTGAGCGGTATTTGCGCAAAGTACAAAAAACGCTGCATTGCCCCTTTAAAGTGTCAATTCAAAAGAAAAAGGTTTCCACCTCAATGTGTTTTTTACTGTTAAGTCGCACAAGGATTCCATGCCCTTTCGGGCGATTGTCACCCAGAGAGGTGCTTGGCAGGTGCACATTGCGTCCTTTCTGAACAAGAACCTTTCGCTTCTCCATTTGCAAGACCCTTTCCAGCTTTGCAGTTCAGCGAGCGCTGTTGATTTCCTGAGGGAGGCGGAATCCGGTGCGTATGATGGAGTGTCTTTTCACGTCGGTGATATGTTCTATTCTATACCTCAACAAGAGATGATCGTCGCGGTAAAGGGGTCAATTGAGGCTTACGGGACAGTTCCGTTCCAAAATGCCTGTGGAGTAAGCGTTGACAATTTTTTGGATGTGATGTGTTTTTATCTCAAGTCAACGTACGTTGTCTACGACGGTTCCCAGTTTTTGCAGAAGCAGGGAGTTTGTATTGGGTCTAGCGTTGCCCCTGTGCTGAGCGACATTTTTCTTTCAAGGTGCGATAGAGGCAATGCAAACGATCCTGGTGGTGATGTGATCCGGGTGTTTAGGTACGTCGATGATTACCTGGTGCTGTTCCGAAACAAAGGTTCTGTTGAAAGTAGAGGGGTCTTATTGGGAATATGCTAGAAGTGTTCAGATCGCATGCCTGTGGGTTATCTAAGGCGTGTTACTTGTTTGTATGACGGTTCTGTCAGATCGGTCGTACAAACACTGTCTGGCAACATGTTCGAAGCAAACACATATATGAAGCCAACATGCTACGGACATGCTTGAGGCTTCTACGCCGATTATTTTGTCCTAAAGCCTGCAAAGAACACCTCGTCTTTTATACGACGCATGAGCAGTGAAACTGCGGCCTTAAAAGAGCACCACGACAAAAAAGTCTACAGCGGAGGAATCTTGTTCAAAGTGGTTCGAAGCGGATGTCTATGTTGCGCGTGCATGTTCTGTCCCATCTCCCTCCTCCATTTTCTCTCTCAAACAAGGACACACGCACAGAAAAGCCAAGAAGAAAGAGACGCAAACACACAAAGACCAATCTTTTTTGCGTGTTTTTTTACTCATCGCGTGGAGATTAGATTGCTCCACCGGAGGTTGTGATGGATTGAATCGAGATTTCGAAACCTTGTGTTGCCCTTCGGTCCCTTTACTTTTGGGACACTCTGATTGGCTCCGATATCGCGTGAGAAACATTTTTTTTCTTTATTCTTTCTTCGCCTTCGAGAAACGACATTCTACGGCGTGTGCGGCACGCATTTGCCGAAGTTTTTGGTAAAGCCTGACGGTGTCTTGAGATGCAAACAACCAATCTTGAAATAGTTCAGAATTGAAGGATTCCAAGAAACCCTGAGCCAGGAGAAAAGTTTACTGTCAAAATAAAGTTACACTTGGACGTTCAACGCGAAAGAATTGTCTAATCTTCTCTTCCTTTCCGTCTTTCTCCGATTGATGATTGTGTTTTCGTATACAGGAGGAAATCATACAAGGCCAAAAAAGACGACGGTCGAGTCTTGCGTGTTATTTCATTTAGGCGTCGTTCATTAAGGGGAAATTTGGAGGATCGATAATTAATCTGAAAATGGAGATGCGTTATAGGTCTTGATTTGATATGGGCAATTTTCCCTCGCACTCTTATATGCTCAATTATATCAGCAACGATCTGGCGTATAGAGCATACGAAAGTGTACAGGTGTGATATATTCTCTGCGGAAACCTAGAAAAGCCTGGAGCCTTTCGAGAGATGCAATAGGTGTTTGTGACCACGCAATCTATGTATCGACCGAATGCTCTCTGCTCGCGGCTCTGGTGCGAACGTCGAGAGGAGAGGGGGTCTGTGTCTCGTGGGAAGTTGATAAAATAACGTTGATTACCGCTTTCAGACGAGAATCCTACAGCAGCGATACAACCACCTCAGAAAGATGGTTTCATGCCCTACAATTACTGGTGGAGGCGCGTGAAAAACGAAAACGAAAACACGCACATGTACACACCAAAAAAAAAAAAAAAAAAAACTTGTTAGCGCACTCCGACAGAAAATTGCGCCTTTCTCTGCCGGGCATAGCCGCTATTTTTCGTGCCCCTTTCTTGCACTCTCGAACAAATGCGCGTAAATTTCGCCCGTCTTTTTTTAATTTTTTTTTATTTTTGTGGTCGGGCGGGCTTTAAGTTCCGTTGTCGGATACAAACGTCCGCTCGTTGCGCCCCAAAAAAGATCGCGGATCATAACAACTGCGAAAACGTGCAAGAATGGTTCCGGAGAGCTCTCGGACAACAGCTATCACGGACCGACCCTTCCCCATCAGTGCGAACAAAGATGCGGAACCAGGCCACGGCGCGTCGGTGAACTCCCCTCGAGAGCATACATATGCTGAGTGGAGCATGTATCAAGTGGGGAGCAGGCCGTTTTCACGGACGCTGCTGCAGTCGGAAGTGCCGGGGCGGCTCTGTCTGCGCAAGCCGCTTGCGGTCCTCCTTCGGAGATTCCATTAATTCCGTCGAGAGAAGCAGCGCGCGTTCATGTGGATTCTTCCCTGCTTTGCTCACCTCTGCAAGGAGCAGCTGGCGCGATGCGGGTATTATTAATAACGACTCGGCTGCCGGGGCGGACTCTGTTACCGACGGGCGTTGCTGGCGCTTGCGTGCGGTGAGGCGGCGTTGCTTAAAGTTCCATGATAACGGACGCGCTCCTTACGAGGAAGTATACGTTCTTCCCGGCGCCGAATAACGCGACGCGGAAGGGTTTTGGGAAGAGGATGGTGGCGTGCAGAGCAGCAGAAGAGACTGGAAGGACGCCGGGTTCTTCTTCCACAAAGTGTGTGCTTCGTCGAGCGTTGCAGTTACCGGTAACTGTAAGACACCGCGTGCGGTATCGCGATACATTGAGAAACCGATTTTCGCTCGCCGGTCGAAGGTGGGTTCGAAGCGTTGGTGCACGTGCTGTAGAACAGCCGGCTGTTGTGTGACCAAAGTAAGTTCTTACATGGCGAATGATGCATATAGGAGGTATTCACTGGACGCCATATTTGAGGGCGATGTTTGGAGCGCATGCCCAGAACGAGCTCACATTAATAGCCAGCTAAGACCGGCAACCTTGATGGTGCTAAATCCACGCTCCAAAAGGACTGCGGAAGCTCGCCGTCAGCACGCGCTCAGCAGCCGCGCCGCACCCTGAATGCCAGCGCCAGTGAATTCGCAACTTTCAGCGATGGTGGTACCGCGGTGTGAGAATCCAGACTCCTAGCTCCTGGATGATTGGCATCACAATAAGTGTGCGCTGCCTACTTCGCCTTCCTGAGGTTAAAAAATAAAGTAAGGCTCTAAAAAGGCTCGTATATACCAAGAAAACTATAATTACTTACCAGTCGCAGGCCCAGCTTCACGTTGCTGTTCCACGACGAGTCATCCAGATGACAGCCATTTTGATGGGCGCTAGTGCGCCCCCTATAGGTCGTGAGAAGTTGCGAATACTCCCTATAGGTTATTGATATACTATCAAATATTAAAGTGGTAGTGTTTGAGGAGAACCATCACCTATTTTCCCGAAAGGAGCTCGTCGGTTGAAGAGAAGGCGGATGAGCTACCGTGGGCTGTAGTTCTCCCCTGGAAACCGCTAATATCCCGCAACCGACTGCTCAATTCTTCGCAAACGTATCAGGAAATCGAAGCCTTTAGCAATGCACAGGTCTAGTTTCTAAACTGAAGCGACACTCCGTGGCACACTTTAATAATAGTAATAAAACAAAAACAAAAGACGAGCCTATGTTGCTTAGTCAGAAGCGTGAGTGAACATTGAAGCAATCAATGAGCTGGTGCAATCCTCGTCCCGGTTTGTTTTTATATGAATGAGCATTTTGCAGGCTTCTTCTCGTGTATAGTCAACGATGGAAGCTATGATCCCAGGAGTGGTGACCCGACTACATCGTTGTTGGTCGTCTTCAGCGGAAACGTGCAACGACTTTTGAGCGCTCACGGCAAAAAACATCAGGTGTTTGCCGTGAACGCTGGACGGAACACTGAACTCCTGGAAAAGCATTTTTCTAGTTGCCTGCGAATATAAGTATGCCAGAATATAAAGTTCACTCGAAAGACTAATTTTGGTGCAATATTTAAGTCGCGAGTCACATTGAGCGATTCAGAAACACATTTCGATTTTGTGGGTGAACGTCGGACATAGAAACTTGCGTAGGCGTTGCCCCGAACTCAAAATGTGTCTCACGACCTAAAGATTAGGCTAATGTTTCTCAGTTTTTTTCTTTTCCGGCGAAGGTTTATTTTGTGACTGAGTTGTTTTTGGGGTGGCAGTTGAGTGTCCCTTTAAGACTGGTTCGGACCTTTTTATTGCAGTGTTTTCGACTGCGTTACGGCTCTTTGCGTTCCACTACAATGCGTTGCGTGGAGTTAAGATGTGAAGGCACCAGTGCACATAAAGCACTTCAACGCTTCATGTCCAAAACTATATTGATGGTTTCGCAGTATTTTTGAGATACAAAGTCACGCACTAAATATGAGCAAATTGTGGCCTCTAACACTTCGAGCATTATTTCGAGCACCCGGAGAACGAATGATGCTTAAGCAATACGGTGTGCCAGTTCGTTTGCTCTCTGCGCACCGCGTGCGTCTTGTTTACCCCAACCCCAGCCAATGGCCGTGCAAGCTTGGCTACCTCGTCATCGCGCGTTCTCTACCCGTTCTCTATGTTGCCAAAGACACATTTTGAAACACTTACTCGCCGATTGGGTTATATTCCTAGACCGGAACCGGGTCAGAGGCTACCCGAGAGATAGCGCCAGTATTTTATCTCGTCGTAATTAGTCATTCACGGTCGTAGAGGAGTCGATCGCACCCAAACGCACTGCTTTTCCACTCTCCGTCAGCTTCGCAAAACGACCCCTCCGGTCGTGAGTACTGTTTGCGTACGCGCCTAAAGCGACGGTCGCACTGCTAACAGATCGTACAGTAGACAGTCTGGAGACACTGCCTCCGGCCTGTTTCTTCCTTGTATGACGGTCGTAATGGTCACGCAAGAACTGCCTGGAGACGTGTTCGTATCATACATTTGTAGGTAGCAAACATCCTTCGCACGTGCTCGAGGCTTCTGCGTAGATAACTCTGTCGTCACACCTGCAGAAAATACTGTCTTTTGTACGGTGTGTGAATAGTGCGACCGCCGCCTAATGGAGGCAGAGCCAAACTTTGAATACACCTTTTTATACGGGTACAAACAGAGGAGGGGATACTCCAGAGCGCCGAGCTCTGGCTGGAAGGAATAGTGGCTAGAATCAGAAACTACACTCTAAAAAAAGCCTGTGCGTCTTCTTTCCCGCAGAACACGCGGACAGCCAATCACTGCCGTTTGCGGAATCAACTCAGCGAATGACAATGCCGAAACAGATGTTTAGACCGAAAAGCGAAGTCTGCACTCTAAAAAATGTCTTTGCGTCTACTTTCATTCACAGCACTCGGGGAGCCAATCACCGCAACTTACGGGAGGCAGCTCAGCGAATGACGGTGCGGAAACATGTGTTTAGACCAAAAAACGCGGTCTGAGTTGTGACATTAAGCAGTGCAAGCGTGACGTTTTGCATTGCTTAATGTCACAACTCAGACTGCGTTTTTGGTCTAAACATATGTTTCCGCGTGGTCATTCGCTGAGCTGCCTCCGTGAGTTGCGGTGATTAGCTCTCAAAGTGTTGTGCGTGAAAATAGACGCACAGACTTTTTTCAGAGTGTGCAATGTAACATATTAAGAAATGCAAAACGTCACGCTTGCGTTGGTTAATGCTAGATCACAGACTTCGCTTTTTGGTCGCAATCATGTGTTTCGGCATTGTCATTCGCTGAGCTGATTCCGCAAACAGCAGGTGATTGGCTATCCGCGTGTCCTGTGGGAAGAAGACGCACAGCTGCGCTTTTTAGAGTGTAGCTCCCCTTGTTTCTACTCCCTCTTCGAACGTGTTGGAACGCCGAACACCTGCGTCCGGTGTGCAGCGGGGCATTTACTCAACGCCATATTTGAGGGGCGATTTTAGAGCGCATGCTCGGAACGAGCTCACATTAGTAGCCCGCTAAGACCGGCAGTCTCGACGTTGCAAAAGAACTGCGGAAGCTTGCCATCAGCACGCGCTCAGCAGCCGCGCACACAGATATCGCCGCCGGGAATACTTCCTATAGGAAGTATTCACTGGCGGCCATAGCAGTGTGCGCGACTGCTGCAGCGCGTGCTGATGGCTAACTTACAGGGTTCTTTTGCAACGTGCATTCCACACCGTCAAAATGGCCGGTCTTAGCAGCCTATTAATAGGGGCTCGTCCTGAGCATGCGCTCTAGACAGTACCCACAAATATGGCGTCCAGTGAATACTTCCTATTCGCGGTGAGAAGCTCGCTAGATGCGCTTCTGTTTTCCTCACTATGGGCAGCGCGTGCTACCCACGCGGATATGTGCTTGGTACTTATACATGGGTTGCACGTGACGTCATATCCGGCCTCCTTTCTGGTGGCCAAAACCTGCTGTTATACTTCGTTTCACCTCATGTGCGAGCGAAGGCAAAGCTGGAAGCGCGAGCACGAAAGCTCCGTGCCTTCAGGCTTCTTGCCTTTTCCGAGCGCGCGAGCTGGGCAGAAACGCAAAAAGCGCTGGTCTCGCGCTTCTAGCCATGGCTTCGCTCGCAGATAAAGTGAAACGAAGTATAATGGAAGCTGTGCCGCACTCGTTTCCGCTCGCTCGCGACGCTCGTGTAACCTGCTCGTAGAATATGCCCAGTAAAGGCTACGCTCGAGGAAGTTCGGCCACCAGAAAGAAGGACCGAATTGCGTCCAGTGCAACCTATGTATAGTGCATAGAAGCTTGGCATTGCATGTGCTTGCACCAGTAGAAAAAGATAAAGTAGCTTCGCTCTGGGTCTTTTTACTTCCTCGGTTCTTTCGGCGTTCACCCGGAGAATCGGTATTTAAATGTTCCATCGACGTTTCAAGCAGCGGTGTTAAGGTCCGTTTGTTCATTTTTTTATGAACCGGAAGTTCGCTGAGACGTTAAGACTGTCAGCACCGCCTGGTGGCGTTTGCGAAGAAAAAGACTATAGACCGGTTTCACGGGTATTCAAGAGCACTCAAACCGGAGGTTTCTACAGAAACAACGAGACATAGCAAGCCAAGGGAGCACGCGCAGTCTGAATCGCGAGCTGATTCGCCGCTTCAATAAGAGTCGGCGATCTGAAGGCCTATTAGCTGCGAGATGTTTTGTTGGCGCCCTTGTATAGTTACCTTTCGTGGCGTCATTACCTTGCGAACAACAACTTCGATGGTGTTTCTAATGAGCATGGTGGAATCTCGAAATCATAGCGCTCTGCAACCAATACTGCCAAGTTCCAACACCGTCAAAATTGAAGTTCTTACATTCCTCTTATTTCCGTCGATGAGATATCCTTTGCCGACGTCATAGTCGGCATTCGGCCAATTGTGGAAGGCCAACTACAGCGACGCTTTTGATCGCGCACGTCGCCAATAAATGCCCTGACAACAGGGACATAACTCCCTGCTCTATAACCCTCCGCAACAAGCATGACTCCTCGAGATTATGTACGGGCTATCATACCTGCGACCGAGGGTTGTGCCTTCATCCCGTGCTAACCAAAAATCTGTGTCTTTGCTACACTTTACGTCTGCGCTCGCTTTCACATTTCACCGCCAGCAGCTTCGATCACCAACCACCGGCCTTCGTTTAGTCGGGCCGTCCAGTGACAGGATCAAATCAAATCAAATCAAATCAAATCAAATTTATTTGACACCACATCGTACAAGAATGGTGATGTCGGGAGCACAGAAAAAAGCCACTGGAGTGTGGCTTGACGAGGACTGTGCTCCCGATTGATCTAATTAGTGACAGCGGCTATTATACAATAGTAAACAAGGAAGAAGTAACACTCTATACCGCAGTTATGCAGCAGTTATGTGATACAGCAGGATGATGGGCATCATGCTCCAGTAGCTCCAGCGCTCATGCGGACTCGGTGGACAAAAGGAGTGGGCGCCTTGTCTTGCCACTCGGACTGTATACGCTCGTTCAAGTGTGATACCGCTCGTTCTAAGCATCGGCTAAACTGATTATACAAAGACCAGCGATTGGTGTTCCAACTTTACCGTGGGGCATACAGGAGTGACTTGCAGTAATAATGCGGCGAACACTGGAATCGCGACACGGCTCACTAAAAGAAATGAACGAACGAAATGGCTCATCAACGCTAGTGGCGTTCGACGCCAAAGAGAAATTCTGTGTTACCATTAGCTGAAAACAGCTCCTCTCTTCGTCGCCTGACTGCGTCCCACGCGTGTTCAAACGTCTGCTGGGTGCAGATAGCCGTTGCCTCGAAACTGCAAAATGTATAATGGAGTCCTATTAGCGGAAGCAAGCTTTTTCAATGCCTCCCTCCTCCTCCTGTCCCCTCTTGTAATCGCGACAGTTATTCACTTTTTCGGAATCATCTCGACTCCGACATCCTATTCATTTCGCAGATAACCAGCCCACCCCAATTAATAATTCACGTATCGAGCGGGCAGCGGCGGCCGCGGCGCGCGATTGATGATTCCGCGTTACGCTTCGACGCCTTGTATTTATCTACCCGAGCGAAAGAATACCCTCCTCCCCCTCTCCCTTTCATTTCTCTGCTCTTCTATTCCCAGCGGGAATGGCGTGCGAAGTTTCTGATGGGGCACTGAGTGCTCTACGAGCAAACTAGGTTGTTTGTTCAACGTCTCGAGCTGAACCGCTGAAAGCTTATTCTGTTTATCAGATTTGAAAGAAATTAAAGCTTTGAAATGCGTGCATTCCGTGAATGCGAGCTGGGTTGGAAACGATCTTATGGGAGCCTGCGCAGGCATTAGCTTTGTCTGTCACTGAGAAAGGGCGACAGAAAGAGATAATTAGCTTATTACGAAAGACGAAGAGTGTAAGTGGGTGGTGTTGGGCGCCGGCTTGCTACTTTGTGTGAAGGAAAAAAGACGAGAAGGGGATTGAGCGCGGGAGAAAACTGCTCGCCTGTTCAGACTGTCAATCATGTTTATTTCGCATTCCCGAAGAACGTTATTCTAAAGTTGAAGCTTGGGCGAGTTGGTACGTACTTCAGACTTTAAACAGCGCAAAGTACGAGAGACCGGATGAAGAAAGAGGCAGGTATATATGTGTATCTTTCCTCATCTGGTCTCTCCTCCGCACTGCTTTAACTGTGAAGACGTTATTCTCATTGGAAATATGTTCGGTGCCAAAGGCGAACAAGTTGCCAGGCGTCGCGGGAGTAATAGATTATCGGTACTTGCTTTCTGCATCCGTGGAAGCCGTAATGGAGCCCTTTTATCGGGATACGATGTTGATATGTAAGTGAATAATCGCATATTGCACCAATCGTATACCTTTTTTCCGGGTGACCGAAGGTGATAGGTGACTTTGTTATTTTCTCTAGTGCACTGTGTACGCAGGTCAGAGGTAGGAAAGGTAAAAAAATTAACAAAATGAAAGAGAAGGAAAACCGCTAAAACCCTTATCCGTCGCCCGTCGCCAGCTTCGGTGTCACAGTCCCGACACACGCGATTCTAGTTTTGATAGTGAGCCATCGTCTAAAGGCAATCAAACTCGTATTGAGGGACGTTAGAGTCGCACGTTATTTCCCGAATTACTACTGAATTTGGCGCAGGAGTTGTCTTCTGGCTTTGGAAAGCACGTTGTATTTTGTCAGACAAATAAAAATAACAATCTCAGCGCCATTTGAGAAATCTATCGTCGAGCCGGGTCCCCTCGGGACAGGTTGTCGCGATGCAATTCGGTTATTCAATAAGGCGTTTTGTTTTTTGTTATATTTTTTTTACTACTGTGGTTTAACATTCTCATCTCTTCAGCATCCGCCCCGCATAAGTGCGTCTTGAGCTGATAATCGGTCACCAGGAAATAATCGTTTCCTCGTTTGTTACGTCATAGCCGCAGTTACACTGCTTATACATCGTACAACAAAACCGCCTGCGGACGATTTTGAGCCAGCTTTGGCTGTCCAGTCAAGATAAAGCAGTGGAGCTGTTTCGAGGAAGTAAAGGAATCGCTGAGTCTCGCAAACGCGGTGCTATGAAAGCATACTTTCGCGAAACCGAATTCGAGCAGTTTTTGTGGAGAGTTTCAGTTCCACCGTACGCAGTTTAAGGTCGTTCCGCGTCGCGCAGAGAGCTTACTGCCTACAGAGCACAGCACGGTCAGCACGGACAAGCTGTCCTCAGTGTTTGCAGAAATTGCGTTACAGTGTGCTAAATGTGCCGATGTCGCGTTACGAGCTAACTGTGCTGTGCAGTATATACATATATATATATATATGTATGTTGTTTTTTTTATTTTTGGCAACACGACGTTTATCGGTTTTCGTGCATGAGTGGGGTGATGAGACCAATAAGCTCTCGGCGCATTGTGAATCCCAGTCCCCCAACGAGAGTTTAGCATTGAAACTTATAATAGTGTGTTCGACGGGATGCCGCCTCCGCACATGAGCTCGTTACAAACTTGTTCCTCTCTCACGTCCCTTCCTTTGCATCAACCTTCCTTTCTCCTAGTTCTATTTTTATTTCAACTAGTTTGTTTTTTTGCGCACAATTCGACTTTGTTCGCCCCTAATGCATTGGATTAAGTCATAGCAATTGAGCATATCGGCGGAGCTCCTCAATAGAATATTCGGTTAATCCTGTTCGGAAAATGAATAATTACACTCAAATTAGTTGTATTATCATTTCTCGCTTTGTCCAAAAATATATGGGGCAAGATTAGTGGGATTGTAACGAAATAGAGCGTAGCTTGGTGGGGACAGGGAATGAATCGGACACCAAAGTGATTCTCTAGTTTGCAAGTTGATGGAATGTTACCGATAGTTGCGAGTTCGAAAACGCGTCACGGTGCTCACAAACCATCGAAACACTCTCTAAAGCCGAGATATGCGCACAGCTCACAAGAGACAGCCTGCAGGCAGTGTCTGAGGCATTCCTTGCAGGACGGTCACATTGGCCATACAAAACTCTCTACAGGCATGCGTGGAAGCACATATTGCATGAAGGCTTCTAAGACGCTTGAGGCGGCAGGTAATTTTCTCATCATGTGTGTAGGGAACAGCCTGTCTTTTGTATGATATACGGGCAGTGTGACTGAAAGGAAGAAACGCCGATGAAAATCGCCGTGGTGACACCGTCGCATTAATTTTACTCGCTGGGAGACGCACTCGTCCTTTCCCGCTATTACTTGATAACGCTCCCCTAGTCGGGCCATCAGCTGCCGTATTGGGATTCACACGTCTCGAAGTGCGTGCTCTAAAACAAGCTCATCGCTTTTTATACACACAGTTTCTTAACGGTGTTTTAACTTGTTTTTTTTTTCTTTTGAACGAGTTACTAAAATGGGCATGTTGATTTTACTGCCACGAATGTCTTGTTAACCTGTGATTGTGATTATGAACAATTATTTTCTTAGTCCCTTGTTGAACAGTTAGTGACGGCTTGGTTGGAGCATCCAGATACGCAATAATGTTAACCGCGTTTGTAATTCCTTTTTCACTAAAATAAGCACGTCGGTTAAAAAAGAAAAAGACAATGAACAGAATGGTAGGGCGCAAACGAGCTGGTGATCATTAAACACGATTCATTAAACACCACTATAACCCTGAGACAAGGGAGAAAGACGGTGATGAAGGAGAGGAAAAACAGAAATTTCAAACCACTTTTTTTTTAATGTAGAATTTTTTGTTTTATTTCGACAAACCTTTTTGCTGAAAAAGTTCGAACAGACAAGAACTTGAACAAATAAGCGACAGCTCCAGATAAACTTTACAATTCTCTCTTCGCACCCTATCGTGATCTTTAACCGCATTAAAGTTCACGATAGAGTGCGAAGGGGGTATTGAAAAGGTTAACTCAAGCTGTCGCTTATTTGTTCAAGTTCTTGTCTGTTCGAACTTTTCAGCAGACAAATTTGTCAAAACAAAACCACAATTCCACATTAAAAAAAAAGAAAACGAAACTTGTTGGTTGTTTGAAACTCCTGTTCTTCCTCTCCTTCATCGTCGTATTTCTCCCTGGTTGACAATGAATCCGCTCAAAACAGCGAGGGAGCGAACACGGCGCAACATCGGGTATCCGAGCAATGAAATTATAAAGCCGAAAGAATTCCAGTTTCATAAGGAATTGATTGAGCGTATACCGAACGTTGGACCGTATTGGGGACGCCGACGGTGGGCGGAGGAGGGGACGGCGAGGCAATAAAGGGAAGGGGTTCGGACCTTTGTTCGACAACCGGGAGCGACGCCACTTCGAAGTTTCTTGCGCATCACAGCGCTATTGTATTTGGTGGATGCAGCAAATAATGCTTCGCTTTTTCTCTTATCTCCTGATACCTGTTTTTGTTGTCGTTGTCTCCTTCCTGCTTCTGGGCTCGTCGGTGCTTCTCTAGAGTGTATTCTATAGCTCTTTTTGAGGTCCCATATCGCCCCTCATGGTCTTTGTTTGCTCACTTGACACTCCTTCCCGTTAAAAACACACAAAACAAACTTTTTTGAGTCCACGATAAGATGAAAACGACAATACAGGAGCAAAGCAACGCGTGAGCAGGTGGACAAACGAAAAACAAAAAGCCTGTTTAAATGAAACGTTAAAAACAGTGAATTGCACCGATTCTGGACGTCGTCACGGAAAATGATTTCACCGATAAACATCTGCGAGGGCCTTTTTTTTTGGCCTTTCCTAAGTTGAGTCCCTGGGGTGTCATCGCGGAGTTTTGGTGGGTGATCGGAACGACAGAAGCAGGCACTCTTCGCTGACGCTAGACTGATCACCTCGCACAATTGGAGCGGCCTGTTCTTACAAGATGTCTCGGTGACGCGCGCAAATTTCTTATTCCTTTTTATTATGTGTGCTCGCGATATCGATATAGGGATACGTTTTACTGGAAGCGGAGAGCGTTTGTGGCCGAGCCTGAGCCCTTACCAGCCGTGGCCCGATTTTCTACGTCAGCGTCCAGCTGGGACTCGATCAGTGAAGTCGAGCATGACGCTGACGCAGCACTCGTGCAGAGCCGTTTATACTGAGAGAGTTTGTCCAATGGGCGGAGCTTGTTGCCCGCCAGAACCAGCGGATTTCGCAATAACACGAAATGGCGTTACTTCCTTGTCCTTGTTTATACCTGAGAGATCGCATAGAGTTCCTGTGAGTCAGAGGCACAAAGTGGCGGATGGAAGTAGTCATCCCCGGTTGTCAGACTACGCTGCTGTGGTTGCCAGGCTATCAAAATATCCTTAAGAAGGCCAAACTCTCTAAGTATAAACGGCTCTGCACTTGTGTTCAATCTCTGCCCCGCGCTCCCTCTTGACAACCCAGCATCACGACCATTATGCCCGTGTCCCACTAGAGCGACAGACAGAAACAAACGACAGCGACAAGCCTCAAACCAGAGTCTTTCGCGATTTGAGAGGCTTTGTAGAATAAAGGAGGCTATGCTCAAACACGAGCATTATGCACGCGAGGGTATCTCTGGCAGGCTTGCAATCGCTCGTGCTTACTTCACAAGCACCGAATGACAAAACGCCTGCCACAGGTACCATCGCGAGCATGCTGCATGGGTTTGAGGCTTGTCGCTGTCTTTTGTTTCTGTCTGTCGCTCTAGTGGGACGCGGGCATTAGTGTCTATACTGCGTTGACTCTTAAAGATTAGACTACAGCCAAAGCTACAACCGCGAGTTAGCCCGCGATCCTGGCTCACACACCTTACTTGGAGCGCACAAGAAGCTCCTGCCCGTACCACGGTGTAAGATCATACTCTTCAGGTGGGGACAGCGCGCTCCTCGCGACGTGCCGATAAAGTTCGTTTTTCACTCTCTCTTTCTCTCTCTCACTATGGTTTCAAGCGGCGCCGGCAGACGACTCGTCGACCCGTGGGCACGGTGTAAGACGCAGGCAGCAGTGCACAAGACGGCTCGTGCCGCCTCATGCTCCACACGCGCAGAGCTCCAGCGAGGTTGTCGCACGTGCAGAAAGACCACGGTGTACCGGGGTGTCACGGCAACGGGATAATTTTTTCGCTCTCACACAGTTTCGCCGTTTGGCCGCTGGCGACACTGTCAGCCACGGGCACGGTGGCCGCAAAAGATGCAGCCTTTCGTATGCACGTCGAACGAACGCTATCTGATTCCTCGCGCCGCGCATTCAGCCCCACCGTGTCCTCACCTTAAAGTCGCGAGTTTCAATCGACACGGCTCATGTGGTGAAAAGCAGAACTACGCTTTGTTTTACGCTTCCTTAAAGCAAAACGAATACTGCGCGCGCGAGCCCGTAGCCATGGGAGTCGCCAAGCAGCGCTCGCGCACTGGAATCAACTGCTAAGAGCTCGTGCTGTGTACCCTTGCCTGGGCTCTGTGCCGTTAGTGTGTATGCTTTGTCTCTACCCGCATTGTGAACAGACGGAATCACCACGTGCCTCATAGAGAACCATGGATAAACAAAAACGCGCTTCCACACAATTTAATCTGGGTTTCAAGGCCAATAGGCGGTGTTGGGCTAGGGCCACAGAATGTCTCCAAAATACCGAAACTACCAGGCTTCGTTTGGGAACCGCACCGCGGCACTCAAGTCGATGGCTACTCTGGCTACGCTTAGAAAACCTCCATTACAGTGAGTTTCCAACTGCCCGATCGGGGTGCCGTGGCTTATGCGCCGCGTTTGCAATGCGAGCTGCGACGAGGTGCACGAACGCGTTGGTCGTCTGCGAATGTCTCCGCCTTTCAACCTCCTTTCCTCCTCGCCACAGAAACACGCAGCGCATGCGCACTCACGGTTAATCTCCGCCGCAGGTGTCTGCCATTAAATTGCAATCGCTCCCCGTGGTTTGTGATGGACCCTCTGTACAATCTAAACTCTCTAGTTGCACCGAGAGCCTAGAGAACGTAAATTTGAGAGAGGGAGCAACTCAAACCGTAGAAAGCGTTTGCAACGGAATGGCGGACTCCCCTGCGCAAATTGGTGGCAAGTGCGCATGTGGGGCTTTTGTTATGTGGCAGGGAGGATAGCGAGCGGAGAGGTCGAGCAAAGCTCGGAGACGCTCGACACTTTCTCTACCCAATAAACCACGTAACCCAGATCGAACAGTTGGAAGCACTCTAAAATCTAAGCGCACTAGCTACAATATGACGGCCCCGTTTAACCTAATCGCGGGTAGAAAACGGGATGTGATTATCTTCTTGCGGACTTAAATGCGGGCTTCTTGATAGAACAAGACCTAGCGTGTTTGTTACCTTCCGGTCAAACAGTTATCTATCGGGCGGATAACTGCCCTGAGTGCGCGTTTTGCATACTCTATTAGTTTTTCTTTACCTTTTTTTTAGTCCTGGCGCTAACATGGCCGACGTCCGCTAATTATCACCGTACCGCTAGTCACTCGTTTATGAAAACTAAATTGTCCCTGCCCCTTCTGTCTTTGCGTCGCTAAGCTTCTCGTGAGTGTCTTTTTTCACAAAATGTATTACTCTAACCCGAAACGTTTCTTCTTCCACCCCCGCATATCTCTGCTCGCCTTGACCATCAACGCTATGTAGGATTTCATCAGTGTCGTACCAACGCCTACATTGACCCCTTCATATCCAGGACGTCTTCCGAGTGGAACCACCTTCCCGCATCTTTAGTGTCCATGTTGCCGCGCGCTGGGTCGAACAAGCAACGCTAGGTCACGGAATTCTAGAAGACTCGCGTTTATTCTTACTTAGGCGTAACTTCTATCATTTCGTCCTAGTTTCCTGTTTTCTAAAGCGTCTGTTCATTCTCGCCCCGAGCGCGCGACGCTCGAGGCTTCTTTGACGAATTTTCGAGAGAGTCACACACACTAGATAAGGAGCTGCGCCTGACCTTGGGGGAGTCAGTCTCGCTCTCGCTTGCTGTTACGCCGCCAAATCGCCGCCCGCCTTTCCTGCTGTTGCGACGCTCGTTCTTTATTTTGTTTGGCACAATTTCGCCGATTAAACCTTTATTCTTTATTTCACTGTTCATCCTCTCGTCGCCTTCATTCGTGTCAATGTCATCATATGATTTGTTCAAAACTGCGAGAACCAATCATCTTTGTTGATACTAATCTTGACTGCTCATGTTTTACATCGTTTGTATTTGATTTTGTTTTGTACTGAATATTGTACGTTATCTTGCCCCTCCCCTCTGTGATGACCTAGTGGCCCTTGAGGGTACTAAAATAAATAAATAAATAAACCAGAAAGTTCAATTGAGTCGTCACTTCTGCTCAAGTGGATGTGCCGGGTTTTGGGAACATTGGCCGACTGTATCCGAGCTAATATTTCTATGAGAGGCCGCGAAGCTCTGCTACTAGAGGATACTAAAATAGCGGTGACTGTTGGGAACACCGAGAGTTCGCTGGGGTGCTCAGTTTCGGACGCTTTCCGTGCAAAAAGGATAGTGATGATATTTTTTCGCGTCTGCTCGCGAGTAGCAACAGGCTCAATGTTGCCGCAAAACTCGGTTGTACTGTGGCGCGCAAGAACTTGGAATAACGCTCTTTATAGAGCGTTATTTCATAATATTGTTTCATTGAAACGTTTGTTTTAACAGTTTACACAATTCTCAGTTCAATATCTTGGAACTTTTGTGTTTGTACGAAACAAATGCACACACCGTATCCCCGCATTCTTACGAGAAATTACATTCGTAGAGCACTCGAAATTTCTTCTAGATTTGGAGTGGGTCAGCTTTATAATCCCTCACCTGTAGAGGAGCCGTCGAATTCCGGAACGGTGGCTTTCAAGTAAACACGGAGGAATGCGTTTCCCTGTCTACGGATATTTTATCCCCCTCAAGGCCGGGGATTGGGGGCTCACTAAAGTGTTTACATCATTAGGGCGCGCGCCCAGAACGACAACAACGTCCTCCAAGGCCAATCAATGTTCGCGATGTTAGTTTTTTTATGGTTTATGTTCTAAATGAAATTAATGTGCTCCCCTTTCTTTGCCTTTAAGCTCCTCTCCCCCTCTCCTCCTTTATTTCTTTCTTTCTCGAGTACGCATTTTGGAACAACATAAAAATAAGGCGCTCTTAGAAAAGTCTCTTACTAGACCACGAATGCAGTAGTCGTCATTTCGCTCTCTCTAGTTTTTTTTCTTTTCTTTTTATAGGAGCATTTATATGAACTGGTCTAAGTGAAAGCGCATTTATCTATATATATATATATTGCATTTTCAAAGAATGTTCCCCGTACGGGTACTAGAGTCGGAAAGGCAAGCGACGTCTGTGTTCGTTCTTTTTCTTTTTTTTTTTTTTTAAAAGACACGACGATTGCGAGAGCGCGGACAATTTTCCCGAGGAAACTCGCTTTCAAATGCGGGACAAGCGAGACTCTTATGCGCGCCCCTTAAACGGATTAAAGAGATTACTTCCATTAGGAGGGACGTAATTTGGGGAAATTCATGACCCACATCTGGGCAAAACGGATTCGGGAACCAATCATTTGCGTTTTGTGTCGGTCTGCCGTCCGCCTTCTCCGACGAACGGGTCTGTGGAGTTGAATTCTCAAGGACAAAGAAGAGACGCGAAAGGGGCGCTGTCGCTAAAAAGAGGCGCGTTGACTGGCGTCCTTCTTTGCGTCGGCCGGTTCATTGGCGTTGTTTCGCGGCAGTCCGGGCTATGAAACGAGTCCGGCATCGAACTTAGAACCTACGCAAGCCTCATGCACACTTCGAATACAAAAGACAGTCTGCAGAAACGGTCTAAGGAGTCCTTCTCCGTCGTATAACTGTCGCATAGGTCGTACGAAAACTGCCTGCACACGTGTTATATCTATCTATGAGGGGAAAATGTTTCGAACTGGCGTGTCCACGGGTAATTTTGACATCGTGTCTGCAGCAAACATTAGGGAATTTTAGGGAACCGTGTTTGCACATCCGATACGGTACGATGTGCAGAAAAAATTCCCTAAAACTCCTTACTGTGTTTTTTTTTACGACGCACGAGGGAAGATGTACGTGCCTGCCGCTGAAAGTAGGGGGGAATGTTCTGGAGATGGCTCCGCCATTTCGCCGACGCAGCTGGGAACGCTTTATGTGCGCGTGGATGATGATAGAAACGTTGCGTATTTCCATGAAAGAGGGATACACTCCGCTTCTCTCGACTAACTTCGTCCGAGCCGGAGGGGAGGAAAATGGAATGACTGAAAAGATGGGCGACTAGATGTACCGAGTTTGATTGGCCTCTCACGCCTAAGAAAGCCTAGAGTCGCTGCGGTCAGGAGGTTTAGGGGGGTGGGCGCTTGTTCAGACGGTGCAACATCGGGCGCGGTACTCCGGGAGCATGGCACCGAGGAGGAGATTTGGTACAAGAATGAATTTTTTAGCTGTCGAGGGTTAGTGCTGACGCTGCTGAGAACGCGCGACGTGGACGTGGCACGCGAAAAAAAAGACGGTGGCGCCACCTTTCTGCGTCAGCGTGAATTTTTGAATTAGGGACACAGCGGTGCATAAGCGGGAACCTTCGCCGCTAATAATTCCGGATTATTTTTATGCTCTACTAGCATACGCCAGATAATCAACACGCCGAAATATGTCTTTTGTTGGCTTATCCCAACATTTCATGCTCGAAGATATACAATCATTAAAATAATTCAACGAAAGTATAACGAAAAAAACAAAAAACGTTTAGTCTCAATTTTGAGTTTTTACATATTTATGTTATTCCTTGCATTAGCCGTTTTGATATTTTTCGGTGGGTGATGCGAGACGTTTTGTCAGATCTTACAAATTTACGCAGTTTCATTGGTGACTTTAGGTATTTCTACCACAGACTTTCCTGCAGTCAAAAACAAAACAAAGTTACGCAGATAATTTTCACCTCTTTTGTTCGTCACATTTATAGAATTTTAATAATACAGGTTAAGTATTCCATCACCCAATTTCTGTCAGTATAAATAAACAATTACACACTAGGACAACACGAAGTTGATTTCCCTATTTCACCTTCCCCCTCCTTGTTATTAATTAATTTCCTTGTCGTTCCCATAAGCACTCTTCCTCTCTTTTGGATGTTTAGTGTATAATCTAGTAGTAACTTTAGTGTATCTTGGTTAAAACAATTCCTTCGTCAAATACTTTTGGGGTAGTCACTTTAATTTGTGCATGATTCTTGTGTATGTCGCTATAATACTGTTTCATATAACATTAAGGTTGAACAATTCATAAAGCACTTGTGTATCAATTGTTTATAAATGTAAGTCAAAGGCAATCACAATAGCATATATTTTGCTGCTTTTTTAGTATTAAATATATGTTACTTTGTAAGTATTGTTTGCACGTTGACCTACGCGGCTCCTCCATACCCTGTTAATGATGTTTCCAGCGAATATTATAGGGTCCCTAAAATTGATTGAGACACAAATTGTTTTAAAAACTAACCGTTAGCTTTCGGTGATGTTAGACGTTCTGAAACTTGGTCGGTTTCTTGGCTCCAACTAAGTTGTTCATAAATATATAATCCTGCATGGAGTAGAATTGTATGCTCACGCAGAAACAATTTACACAGATCTGTATTTGCCCGGCCGATGTGCCCCAATTTGACGGAGGCTTATTGCGGAGAAAGCGCCGTGTAACTGAGCTTTCGGTTGCACGTCAAAAGATCCCCAGGTGGTCGAAATTAATCCTCAGTCCTCCGCTGAGGCGTGCCAGATGCCCGTTCGTTGGTTTGGCACGTCAAACCCCCAAATTTGTTTCTGTATTTGTATACCCGCTTCCATGGGTATTTGTTGAAGCTTTAAAACTGATTAGTTTGTTCGCACTTACGATTACGCGATTCGTTTTTGTGCCAGGTAATAATTTGTTAATATCATCTTGAGTTTCAAGTGCAGCTTGTAGATGTTATTTGCATAGAACAGCAGTGTCGTCGGAAACTTAAGAAAACCTACTATATACAGGTCCATACTTAATCTTCTGTGCGTATAAAGTAAACAGAGCTGGACCTAAAACAATGCCCCAACATCCTATTTCACTAATTGTTTTCCCTCAATCAGTTTTTTTTTACCATTTCATTCCGGTTTTTACGGTTGTCCGTGAATATTTTCTCTAATTCCTGAAGAGCGCAACTGATTCCTAGTGTCTTACGTTATGCGATATGGTTTTAAATATTCTTGAAAAATTTCTAAATGCTTCATGTACATCTTTTTTTTTGTTTGTCTGGGTTGAGATTTAAAGCGGCGGTGCAACAATTTTTGTTCTTTCAGTAAATTCCGCCGAAAATAATTCTTGACGCTAATCACCAAAGAAACACGCGTTAGTGTGTCTCTCCACACAAGACGCAGATCTCGAGATCTTAGATGACGGTATCGATCAAGCAAAATAAGTCGTCCCTTTGCTGTATACTAGCGTGGCAAAGGCGGTGGGTAAGACAGATTGTGATGTGCTAGTGTGGAGAAACTATGTACCCATGAGGAAAATGGATGGTTCGAAGCGGCCCTGTGTCGTGCAAACTAAACACGTGAGAGCGCTCCGTCGATGTCTTATTTGTGGGTGCCATCTTGTGCGGTTGTGGTGTAAATGCGACTTCCTCAGAGCCTGTTGGGGTGTGAGACGCAGCAGACGGAGCGTGAGGAAAACAAAACAATGCGCTGCGCAAGTTCGTCTGCTTCTTTTGCAGGTGGTTGTAGTGACGTCCGAACGCCGCACTCTGATTGGCTCCCATTGAAGGATATTAACTTCAACGATTAATTCCGATTAAATTAAAAATAAATTAGGATTGACACAATTTTTTTATCGCGACGTCACAGCAATTGTCGCCATCTAGCGGGCACTATACGAGACTCATATGCACATCTGGGCTCCACAAATGCCGTATGTAAAGCAAATTGTCAGAGTAGCCTCCGTGTAATCAGGAAAGAAAAAAAGAAGTGGCGTAGCTCTGCAAGAAAAGAAAACAAAAAGTGGCGGGTTTCTTTGATAACGCGTCCGCTTCACACGCTGCGGACAAATGATCGAATCCTGGGAGCACCGCGGCGGCCGGCAATATCTTTTGTTAAGAATTCGGCGATATATACCGCCTTACGCCACATACTACGACAACTACTACTACGATAACCACAACGGACGTCATTTGCAGGGGTGGGAAAAACGCATAACACCGATCGCCGTAAAAAAATGTTTACAGCCAACGATAAGCGTCTTCCGCGAGCACCCCTGAAACAGAACGGTGGGAGTTGTTAGACCACTTTCTCCATCTCGATCTCACCATTCCGGCCGTCGATCACTCGAGTTAGTAGAGAGTTTTAGTGCTGCGTATAGGAGCAAACGCAAACAATGTGCGTTTGCGTTAGCTTTGCGTGCTCCACGCTGCGCATGCGCGGCGTCTCCATGCGCCAGTCCGAGACCGCAGTTCGGGCTCCGCTCAGGCGCAGTGTGGAACACGCAACGCTATACGCACGGTGCTTGGGTTCGTTCGTATACGCAATGCTAAAACTCGCTAATCTCGTTTAGTGCCCACTGTACGTGCTTGTCACCTGCGTTCGTGTATTATGTGCGTTTGTCCGCGTGTGCGTGTGGGTTTGTAAGTTTATTTATGTACTTCTTCGGTCGTATGGTTACGTGAATCTGCCACTATTGTTACTTCGGATCTATACTCCGTTTCATACTTAGTGTGCAACGCTGTCAAAGCTTTTGGCGCGAGCATGGGGCTTGATCTCGGTGATCATTTGCACGCGTTTTCGCGCAAACAAAACCATAGATGAAGCCACGCGCTCGCGCTAGTAGCTTTGACAGCGTTGCACGCTAAGTATGAAACGGAGTATAGATGTCGATCATTCATCTGAACGTGCGCACTCACTCTCGCTTTGTTTTTTTGTTCCTCGTTCTCTCTGCAGTTCAGTACGACGTGACGTGTTCGAGCAAGCAGCTGAAGGTGGCGGTGTTCGTGAACAACTCGGAGTCCATCGTCTACCTGGAAAAGCTGAAAGGATATCCGAGTAAGCACCGAGAACCAGCCTCACTTTGTGCGCAGACCTGCGACGTCGCGCGTCTTCTTTCCAGCAAAGCTCGCGACGCGCGAACCAATCATTGGAGAGACCGGCGCAGGTATATGCTGGGAACTCACACCATGCACGTATCTCGGGGTGCCTATGCAGTACTACCGGAATAGCACACCGTACTGGACCGAAAGTATTGAAAGAGTGAAAGACAAAGGCTAACACTTGGGCCAATCGAAACATCTCTATATTCGCACGAGCCACAGTGTGCAATGTTTTCCTGGCAGCTAAAGTATGGTACGTGTTGCAGGTTCTTGCGTGCGCACGCATGAACAGACAGAGATTCCACAGAGCGTTCGCCACTTTTATCTGGAAATCGAGTTGGGAAAGGATGAAAAGGGACAACCTCTTTCGGAGAGTAAAGTACGGAGGTCTGGGCCTCACGCACCTTTTTGTCAGAAAGATCGTTTCACGCTTCTTCTTTCTGCGTGATCAGAATCACCCTTTTTGCGCACTGTAATCCAGATAAGACTGGCGAACGCCCTGACATCCATTGTTAGTAACCAGTGAATGTACCGAGCCTCCAACACTAACGGGATACTTGAAAGAGGTGATAGAGGCAACAGTGTTTTTGCAAGCGCGCTTTTCAATGGAGTATCTGGGAAGTGTCACAAAGAAGCGGCTAAGCCGCGACCTGGTTCAAATGTTGTTTCCAGCGCCGCTGTATCGCTCGCTGTACAGCCAATGCCCCGGACAAGATGTGCTTTGTAGGGTAAAGAAGATGTGCGTCCCACCTGCTGTTAAGTCCTTCTTTTTTAAGTTGCACAGCGGCACACTACCAGTCAAACCGTGGCTAGAGGAAAAGGGAATCTTCGTTCCTTGGGGTGTGAACTGTCTGCTATGTAAGACTCCTGAAACCATCGAACATGTTTTCCTGTATTGTTGGGACGCGGTGTTCTTCTGGGACATCTTGCAAAGAACACTCAAGAAAGATTTGGATTTGACCTACGAAACTATTCGATACCTGCCAGTCGAAAAGAGTGACACGGTCCCGTATGACCTGTTCATGGTGCTTGGTTTGTTTAGCGTTTGGAAGACGCGTATGGAATTTCGACATGCTGATCCCAAAATCAAATCTGTGCAGAAACACTTCATTGAGGTTGTTATGGAGGTCCAATCTCTGATGTGCAGGAGTGCAGATACTGCGCCTGACTGTGCGTACCTGTCTGATGAGATCAAGAATATGAAAGAACTTTAGCGCGCCCACAAGTGCTGGGCAAGTATGTTGTCTTGACATAGCACTTTGTGCTGCATCGTTGTGACCAATAAAGAAAAAAAAAAGAGACCGGCGCAAGACGACCCGAGGGCCACGTTTGAAAACCGAGTAATGCCACCTTAGCTAGAGATTTTGAGAACGCGAATCTGTAACACAACCTAAAATCTGCGGTCCCACAGCTAATACATCTTACAAAAAAAGAAAAAGAAGGTCTCCAGAGACTGACTTTCTTCCATGACGGTCACATTGATCAAATACATGACTTGTCTGTAGGCATGTAGGAAGCAAACATTATTCTAAGATGCTTGCAGATAATTCCGTCATCGTGGATGTACTGAACACCGCGTCTTTTGTCCGGTGTATGAACAGTCTGACTGCGGTTATATATTACGGATCGATCAATCAATCAATCGAGCAATACTTCATTTTTTTCGCGAAAAAAGATGGCAGCCGGTACAAAAAGCTGCAACAACTGCAGCTTGACGAGGCCCCAGCTCAAAGATGGCAGTTAGCATTCGACACCAGTTAAACATGATGGAATGTTTCGAGCTCACCACTACTCGCTTAATGCCCTTTAACACACTTGTTTACGACCCAGTTCTTGTGAGCTCTTACGACGCTGGCACGATGGCGCCGTCTGTGAGGTAACCCTGGAACTGCATTTCACGATGATGTGATTTCTGCGCCATTGGCACCAAACTGTGCCAAAGCGCTAATCCATGCATCATACTACATTTTGCCAACGTGTGAGCGAATATGTGCCAACCTTGCACTAAAACTTATTTTCGCAATATTAGTGCTAAAAATAGAATAAATCACTGCCCCGCTACACGGCCGGATCGTTACGGTAGGCTTGCGTGTATTTCGAAAACTTTCACTATCGCCTCAAATAACGTCATATTCCATTTGATTTCTGTATAAAAAATTGACAGTACTCGGAAGTTTGGCAAAGCTTTTCTCATGCTCGTTGTCTGTTCTGGCTAGATATGTGGCATTCTTCAGTGCACTTGTCACCGTGCACTGGAGCACTGCAGTGAAGCGACAACCGCGTAGTAGGCGCCGCCATTATGCATATCTTGCTTCGCCGCAGCGCACCTTTGTACTGAGCGGAAAGTATTCCTCCAGAGCGGGACGTTCCGCACGGTCTCTGAACAGGAGTGCGGCTAGTATATTTGATAGACTACGATATTCTGACGACAGCTTTTTCACATTCAAGATTCATGGAGGATACTTGAGTCTTACGAGAAAACGTTTATGGACTGCTCCATATGTTTATTTTTATGTCAACTGTCGTTTAGTATTTTTATTTTCCTTTATTTGGGTTTCATGCATTCGATCGCAGAGTAATTGCAGTAAATTAAAAATAAATTAGCTGGAGCAGTAAATGCACACCTAAAATTTACTTAAACAAATGCGGCAGATTGTTTTTAACATAATTTATACGTGTTGTTTTTTGTTATGATAGTTCTGCTTATAAGATCAAATTGAAGATCATAATCAAATAAAAAAGCTTGTTTAAATTAAGAAGTTTCTATTTATGACAACCTTTAGTACTTAATGAAAACATCAATTTGGATGCTCGAATTTAATATATTGTAACATTATTTCAGTGAAATATACTATTTGGGTCACGTTTGATTTGGTACCCAAAGTAACCGTGCACTGCAGTTTGTACTGCCCATCATCAATCAAATCTTTTTACCCTGTCTCGTGCCTCTAAGCGCAATCAAACTGCTAGCTAGGAAATCGCACTTGCCACGATGTTAATGCCATTTAAAGGTTGTAGAGAAACAGGAAGGCGAAGTACATGTAAGCATATATATCATAACATGATATTCGAACTGGTATGAATCAAAAAGAAAAATGTGTTTATGCTCCAAATGCACTTTTTTCTTGCGCCAGAAATAGACTTTGGGCGGCTCCAAAAGGTGCTCCATAATGATTCAGACCAATCAGAACAATTATTTGACTAGAGCGAATGATTTGCAGTGTTTGCGAGATCAAATGTGCATACTAGTTGTAAGATATGGTCCTGTATAACATTGTCAAAACTTTTCCGAGACAAAAAAAAATGATGCGCTCAAAAAATAAATAAATGGAGACGCTGTCAATGACTTTATTTTTGCGGGCTCAATATTCCGCGAACTCAGCGAAGTGCGGTTCTCGGGTATATTTCGTGGGCACACAACATTTTGCGAATGAGAGTAGTATAGGCTATATATTTGTTATCATATAGAAACATATTCGCAGTATATAATTTTTTTTGTGTGGATATTATTAAGTCGCGAAAATTGAGACGTTTGCATTCTACGGCATTGGCAAGTGTCCCACGGCTAACCGGTAGCTGGCGCCAGTGTGTTCTCTCGTCTTAAGAGATCTCAAGTGCCTTTAAATTTCCCGTTCACACTCTTGCGACGGAGTAAGACCGAGAGAGACCAGACCGGTTTTAAGCCACTTGCGACGTCTTAGGACCAGCTCCGCTGCAGCGCATCCGGTCCTAAGACGTCGCAAGAGGCTTAAAACCGGACTGGTCTCTCTCGGTCTTACTCGGTCGCATATATGTGGACGGCGCTTAAAGCCCGTTCACACTCTTGCGACCGAGTACGACCGAGAGACAGACCGGTTTTAAGCCTCTTGCGATCTCTTAGGACCGGATGCGCTACAGCGGAGCTGGTCCTAGAGATTGCAAGAGGCTTAAAACCGGTCTGGTCTCTCTCGGTCGTACTCGGTCGCATATATGTGGACGGCGGTTAAAGCCCGTTCACACTCTTGCGACCGAGTACGACCGAGAGAGACCAGACCGGTTTTTAAGCCTCTTGCGATCTCTTAGGACCGGATGCGCTACAGCGGAGCTGGTCCTAAGAGATTGCAAGAGGCTTAAAAACCGGACTGGTCTCTCTCGGTCTTACTCGGTCGCATATATGTGGACGGCGCTTAAAGGCCCGTTCACGCTCTTGCGACCGAGTACGACCGAGAGAGACCGGTTTCTTGCGATCTCTTAGGACCGGATGCGCTACAGCGGAGCTGGTCTAAGAGATTGCAAGAGGCTTAAAAACCGGTCTGGTCTCTCTCGGTCGTACTCGGTCGCAAGAGTGTGAACGGGCCTTAAGCACTCGCTCGTAAGCGGTCGCAAGTGGGTGAACCTGCCTTATTTATAACCAAGGATGAGGTCATATTTCAGGCTACTCACGACTCGCTTAGTATACACGCACTCTGCCTGTCACTGCTTTCTAAGGAGACAGTATGGTGACCAGGTGTTCTTTAATATGGCTATTAGGAACATGCTCTTTGTCACAATTCCTTTTTCCCTTTCTGGTGTTGGCGACGAGATGTTTCGGTGGTGCCACCTCGCGGGCGCTCTCCTGTGACGTAGCGAGTGTGATTCGAGCAGGCGACGCGCCAAGTAATCGCACGGAGTGGTTAAGCTAGTTCGCATGCATATCTATTAATAACTTTTCATTTCTTTTAAAATAAAATGTGTATGGCGAGACAAGGAGTGTTTCCGCATTGAATTATAGCGTCTCTATAGGCCCACATTTAAAAGATAACATTTTTTAAATGTTCAAAGACAAGCCTGCAGCTTGCGCATGACAGCTTGAGCGGCGTGCTTCACAGGGCGTCTTTGATTATTGTTTTGTTAATTCTGGGGAAACTCCTGTAGAAAAAAAAAAACTTTGCTTTGCCATCAAACGTAGCAAAAATTGTGAGCAGCAGCAGAGGCTGTTGTTCACAATTCGTTCTACATCAAAGAGTTACTCTTTTAATGAAGAATTTCTCATTAACTCTTTGAATTTTGCCATCACCAAAGTATAGGACGTGCTCTTTTTAAACGCGAGAGCTATTTTGTTCCTTGGCGCGGTACACGTTTTGACTAATATGGAGCTTGCCGCTACCGACGCTTCCATCCTAGTGTGATACGACAATTAATGCCGAGTATTCTTTATTTTTACGATACTGTGTGGACTGAGTCAAAGTGATAATTTGTTACAGTGCCGCCTTTTTCCCCGAATGGAATGTGTGGCAAAAGAGTTTGCGACATAACGACTACTACTCGAAGAAAAAGCTCAGATTATCATATCTTTATAAATTGCCAGGCTTGGCCCGACAAGTCAGCGAGAGTGGTTGATTGGTTTTCTTCAATTTTTGTTAAAGATTACATATAAATTAAAAAAAAATGTATCGCTGAGAAGCACGCCACACATTCTGCATCAATATTATTTGGGTCCTCGAAAACAAACCTAGAAACGGTATAGAAATTACAGAGAAGATGCAAGCGAGCTGGTGAACTTTCAACAATGTGAAACCCGAGACGTAGGACAAAAAAAAAGAGAAGAAAAAAGGGGACAACACAGACACAGGTCTCGTTATCCATAACCGATGTATAACTCAATTTTGGGAGGCCCAAGTGTCATAGACTCACAGATCTACATATTTTATTCGCGGAAATGGTTTTGTTTGTTTTGCGGTGGAACGGGCGAATGAGCAGCTGAGAATTTAGTCAAAACGACTCTGGGATCCAGCCACCGCCTCTTCCAGCCAGTTGTTTCGAGAAAACATGTTTATTGGTTCGCAAAATACAGAAACAAAGGAACTTGTAACTAATAAGAGACCTGCACTCAGAGCACACAGTAGAACAAAAAGCTAGGGTACACAGGGTCGCTTTCAGTGAAGCATTTACCACCTACGGGATAGGTTTTCGAGTTTCTCGTGCCCGTTTACAGCTTAACAAGCTATTTCTTCCTCACTTTCCTCTCGTTCTGATAAAATGAAAATTACACTCTGTTCATTGCTGTAGGTGTTGTACTGAGGTAAAGCTTTGGATATTCTATCTTTATTGTCCACACTGCGGTACAGAAGAAAACATCACCATCCCATCAACAGCAAAAGTGTTTGCTTGGCTCAACTATATGCGTGCCACGTCTTAAAGCTATAAAATGTAATATCACAAATATCACTCCACACAAACAAAAAAAAGAAAAAGAAAACGGGTGAAACAGGTGATCGGTGGCGCCCGAGCAAGAGATGAAACAAGCTAACGAGCCGAGGAATCTGCAGTGCCGTCTGCTCTTTCTGCTACCCGCTACGTCAGAAACGATGATGATGATAGCTAGAGAAGCGCCCCTGTAGTTAACGCTTGCCGTTAATACACCCTGATTAGGGATTCTTGGAATTGGCGAGTGTCTTGAAATGACAGTCCTCGCGGTGCTCGCGTGTTTTTCCATCTTTCCGACTGGAGAGTCCTAACCCTGGCAGCAGTAGTTGAACTTTTCAGCGACGTAGCTACAACATCGCGGGTGTCTAACAGACTAAAAGGCTGTCGTCTGCGTTACTTTGCCGAAACGGCATTCTGACTTCGCGGAAGGAAATAGGAAGGTGGTTAAGATAACTGCGTCAATGAATATTTCCACTGCTCAGTCACCAAAATACAAAGCTTCTACTGAATTCCTAAGAAACGAAAAGTTATGCGGGCAAAAAGAGGAATTCTACGAATGCTCGCGAAGGTGTGGCACGCTGCGTTCCTTTGTGGCAAAGAGTTTGGCCTTCGTGAAACCCCACTCCACTTTTGAGCGAAGGGCAGTAGGTTCACTCACGTTGGACGTTATCATGGCAGCTCCATGACGTGCATTTTATGTAAGAACCATACCGGTCAGGACAGCTGTGATCTGGATACGTCGCCTGCTTTTCCGCTTTCAAAGAAGGCAAGCGGCCCTTGTTGTGACTGTTAAGTGCGATTGTGTAGATGTTTGAAGAACTTCACCATGTTTCACGAGGCGAGATCTGAATCCAAAAATGTTAAACAAGAAAATGCAAAAACAAAAATAGTCATCGGACAACAGGCGTCGAAGTGCGGCTTGCAACATTATTTGATTTCGCACGTTATTTGCTTTAGTGCGCATTGCTACTTCGTTTTCTGCGTGAAACAAAATCGCCTGATCAAAAAAACGTCACGGGTTTTCGGGTCGATTGTGCACATAGAACTTAGGATGCAGTCGAAAATGTTTGAGCTTTCGCTACATAACAAACACAACGCAGCGCATACCTAATGCAAAACACACACAAACATATGAACCCATATGCACAGACAGACACGCAAACACAGAGACGCGTGCAGGCACAAACACACATACACACACAGCCCCACACACGCGCGCACACATAGGGGCCAGCACTGACGCAGAACCAAACGAAGCACCTTCAGGATCCCTCTGGGGCAAGTGATGCAGCTGCGTGTCCAAGATAAAGAGGCTCGGCAAGAGCTCTTCCGTGCAATTTCGAAAACACGTCGCATTTGTGTCTGTGTGTTTCTGCTGCAACCCCCTATATATAAAAAAAAAGTATTAAAAATGCGACGCCGTTACGCGAGCAGCTCAAAAATGAAAGTTCGCAGCAAAATAAGAATGAGCTTTCGAAATGCAATAACAACAATGCGCCTATCGACACGCATGTCTCCGCGAAAGCGTGCAACAAGGAGCCGCTTGTTTTTCTTTCCTAAAAGGGGTTTGTTTGGGGAGGGAGGTTAAGGAGGTGTCGATGGCGTTAGAAAGCTAAAGTAAGTATACACAAATCACCCAGAGGAATGCATTTGGGAGGGAGGAATGAAAGCCGGCAGGTGCATTTCGCATGTAAGTGCGCGCTTTCTGGCTTGTGCAAGACCGTCGAAGCACTTGAGGCAAGCGCGATCGTCCGATTGCGTTTGTATGTGTGTGTGTGTGTGTGTGTGTGTTTACATTTCAGACTACACACGTTCCGTGGCTCCCTCGTGGAGATTTTGTTTCTTCTTCTTGCCTGTTTGTTTTTTATGGCAATGAAGCTCTAAACGCCCATGTGAAATAATTTTCTTTTCTGCTTTGAAGGCAGGCTGTATTAAATGGCTGGCGGCTACGCAAGCACAAAAGCGTTTGGTGCTCGAAGCAGTTTAGGTGTGTCAAAATCGAAAACATTTTTAGTCAGCGTTTAGCGAGCCAAAGCCCAACTACCGTGCGTTCTGCACCAGCTTATCGTTCCTGAAGAAACCCATTTGCCCGTGGACGCTGTAGGATCTCACCAGGGATAAATCCCCGAGATTTCTTCTCGTCAGGCTTTTGCTAGGCGCCAGAGGGAGGGACGGATGCCCGGACGGAACAAACGATCCAGGTGTACTGGCGGATAAGTTACTTTTTAACAATATTTTGTTGTTAAACAGTTCGGTGTCAAACGTAGAGATCACTAAGTTTGTCTGCGATGGTATAAAGAGGGAAAACCGCTAAACTGCAGTTCAAACGCTCGCATCCCTTCCACCGACACCTCGTCGATGTGAACGACGGAGCTAAGGTTGAGACTGCGCCGGCAGCCGATGTCACGGACATTCCACCGCGAACTTCTCCTTGAGAATACCGCTTAACAGGTTAGACGCGTAAACATTGTATTAAAAGGTTAAACGACGCGAACTGAAGCAGGACGAAAAAAGACTCAGGTACGACAAGGACAAGCGCCTTTTAATCGATATGTACCAACTAGCACCAACCAAAGTTTTATTGTAAACGTCCTACTCACTTACATTCGCAGGAAACATTGTAGAACAACGTAGCATACACCCCTCCAACCTATACAGCCAGAACAACTGGTCACGTGACGTGGTGAATATTTTGTACCCCAATGTTTGTCAACTTTATTAATTTAAAGTGTCTACCAACAGCTATAAGACTCAACCGTACGACAATAAGTTAGTTAATAAATAGAACAAAATTCACCGGGAAGAGGACCACAACTATGTGACAATGCACTATCCTTACAAGTCCCAAAAAGAAGGTATTAATAAACGCAGGTTGAGATTTATTATGTTCGCGAATTTTTCTTCTTGATTTGTCTTTGCGCGTTGTTGCCGGCTACTCCTACAGCCTTATAGAGTGTGGAGCGATAATAAGATGGGGGATCAAGACTTGGCACATCCTGCGCCTCTTAATCCATGACCGCTCGATCAAAACAAGCTATCGTCCCGCCAGGTCGCGCCGCCGTGCATAGGCGAAGGCGAGATTGAACAGATTACGTTACTGACCTCGTTGGCGATAATAATCGTGTACGCTCCGGGCAATATCGGGGACGCGCGGGAGATACCGCAGAACAAACCAACCAGCGCCGGTGATGGACCTGTGGGAGCACAACTACCCCTACGGCTGACATTATTTAGCTATCATCGACCGGTAGGCGGGACGCGCCTGGGTAATAGGCGCGTCTCACCGTTTGCGGCGCATCTGGAGGGTGCGCACTTCTGCGTCACAGATCAAGCGGTCGGGCTTAAGATTTTTACACCGAAGTGTATATTCTTATAAGAATATGACTGAGACATGGTTTGTCTGCCGTGAAAAGGTCGTGCAAAATTTATTCTGAAGGGGTGTCCAAACAGGATACTTCAGAAATCGTGAGGCGACACAACTCCGTCATATGTCGTGCAAAAACCCGCTTCAGTCCAATTTGTTTTGTTTTGTTTTTTGCAGGGGGAAGTTTTTTTGTTTTTTTCATAAAAATTCGTTTGTGTTTTTCACGGAGGCCTTGAGCATGCTGATCACGTGCATGGGTCCGGTAAACGACTCGCATGCTCTGTTGCTTGTCGGTCAATCGCTCAATACCTCCGCTGCTGTTCAAGTCCCGAATACGGGAAAGGGAAAAATACGAGGGCGTGGCAGAACAGATGGATAGGCAACAGTCACACCATTGGCAGGTGGCGTGTGGCGTCAAAGCTGACGAGCGTAGAGGTCACCGAAGAGCGGAGGAAGCGAGGAGGAAAGTCATAATGTTTGCCTGGTGGTGTGCAAACTGAAAACGGACTGTCCGACTTCAACTTCCACTTCATATGACGGAGTTGTGACAACTCGCGATTTCTGAAGTGTCCTGTTTGGACAACCCTTTACACGCTCTACAGATTCTACGGTATGGTGGTACTAAGGTTGTTTCGCAGGACAGACGCAAAATACAATTCGAGCGTGTCCCCAGAGCGCGCAGATGTCAACGAGCAGACGACTTTTGGAGTTTTTCTGGGGAGGCACGTACGCCTGCCTGCACACATTTTGCCGAAGCAAGACCTACGACTAGGTACAACTATTACGAACATATATTTGTCAGACTCCAGATCCGACTTCTTTTCCGCGCCAAGAAACGCAAATTTTATAGCCTCATAAAATAAATGGCCATTAAAAAAGAAAACAAGTACGCTGCCCTATACAAAACTTCCAACACGTAAAGTCTAGGGAAGTCGAACCACCCACGTTACCTGCGTGACGTCTCTGACTTCATTTCGCCTGCTTTGCTAACTCTGCAAATACACGACTTTGTTTGCAAACAGCGAGTTAGGGCTTAAGGGAGCTGGGGAAGTATATACATAACGCAAACCTGAGACGGCAGCTAACCAAATAACGGCACACGAGAGTCTCGGCAAGCGAGACTTTTCGCGAATGTGTCGTCCTTCGCGTACCTGCAGTCTCGTGGTTGTCTCGTGTTCTACTCCGTTTTCATCGATAAATTAATTTGTCGGTGCCTTCCCGAGTTGCCCTTTTCTTGCGCTTTCCACGAGAAAGCAGATTATTCCGGAAAAAAGGGGTTATTCGGAAGACTCACGTCTCGGCCCTGAGTCCCGATTGAGTGGGCGCGGTGCACACGGGCGGCGCGGGAAATCAGACCCGTCTCCACGTAAATTTAGATGGCCTGCCGCTACGTGCCACGAATACGGTGACCCGGAACAGTCGCAGTGTCGGGAAGACTCCTCGGGCACGTCCGAGTACCGCGAGGAGGGGCTAGAGCCCGCTTCCACGGTTTCTGTGCCGTTCTGCGCGAGTCTCAGAATCGCGGTGCTCCAGTCCGCCCTCTAGCTCCGGATTAGCGAGCCGTGCAGCCATCGCTCATCCGAGGATCCCGGCGTCGCTGGTCCGACGCGATTCGACGTCACCAAATCCCCCCACGGGCGAAGCCGTCCTCTTTCGATTTCCCTCTTCGGATTTCGTATTTTTAGAGATCCCCGGTGACTTATGGATCGGAATAAATTCCCGCCCGCGGCCAGAAAAACAGAACAAAAAATTGTCGGACGTGGCCGTCGCGTGGACCATCCCTTGTAGGTCGCTGTCAGCCGTGGGTATATCGTTCCCGCGGCTAATGTTTGTATAAGGGACCCGGGCTCAACTCTGCATTATTTATGGTACTACTGCGTTTTTTATGATTGCTTCGGAGATATTTTGACAGGTGTTTCCTCTGTCCGAGAACGGTCCATTTTACCATGATTGACGATGCGCGGCTTGTGGTCGAGTCGTTTACTTGCAATTCGTTTTGCGGGTACGAACCTTGTGCGTTCTAGGGTGACACGAAGATTGATCTGCCAAAAGGAGACGTCTTCCGTCCGAAAAGAGGAGGGGGGGGACCTTCGAGGAAACGGTTGTCCGCCAACTCTGGCGGTCTTTAAATCAAGCTTTTGCGGATCGGATTGCTCAGGAATGGTAGAGTTCACTGCACTCTCGGAAGTCCGCGGGTGCATGCCGCCCCGCATTGCACTCGGGGCCCCTTCGATCATCGGTCTTTCTTTGATCAGCTTAGGCAAGGAGAAGGGCGAGGGCTTATCGTGTATCATTATCGTGATATCTATAAAATTATTGTGATATCTATTGATTTTCCCATTTGCTGGGTTGATTAAAGGAAGACAAGTAACGAAAAGGCTCCGAGTGCATCCTGGGGTGGCATACTCCATGTCAATGCTTGAGCATCTACAGCAGGACGTGCGATATCCAGAGCCCAGCACGTGCATGTTCGTGGCTTCTCAAAACAAGCAAATCACGGACCAGACGCACGAACGCTAAAAATGGCACCGACCAGAGGCCGTCACTGGAAAGGCCTCTTGGGCAAGAGACTATTTCCATAAATCCGTCACCGCGTGCGTTGCATTCTGGGTACTTGTGGGCGAGGAGCGGCACGCGTATGACTTTTGCTTCCTATTGATTCCCACAATGCATAACGTGGTATTACGCCGCGATGTGGCGCTTCGAATTTTTGAATAATACTTTAGTTGCAATAGCGCTCTCAGCTGTAATGAATCCAGCGATCATGGGCAACTCACAACTGTCATTGAGCTCAACTAAGTTGCATGGTGTTACATGGTACATAGGCCCAGTGTTGTACACGTTCCTCTAAAAAAGGAACGAAAGCTCGTTCCTCGTTCCTTCTGATTTTTGGAACGCGTTCCCGGTACAAGTTCCATCTGTGAGAAAGGAACTCGTTCCCGTTACAGTTAAAAGAAATGGAACGTATCGTCACTTATACGCTACTTTTGTATTGTGCTAATTACCATATTTAGTTAGATCAAACGAATTTTTTTTAGCTATCTATTTTATCAAATGGCGACATAAAAATTTTAATCTGATGGAAGGACACCAGGAGAAGAAAACAAGCGGAAGCAAGGCTTCATTTCTTGATATATTCACCTTTAAAAATTTCAGCGTTTAACCATATTTATGTTTGCGGTGGGCGATTCAGACGAGCCAAATGTACCGCTACCCCACATTGCACGATCGTTTTACAACAACTTTACACGTTTCAATCTAACAAAGTCCCTTGTTCGAACTTAACGATTGTTGCTTCTCGATGTTGCTGTCCGCAAGACGAGCAAGTGAAGAAGAGTTTAGGCCTTTTGGAAGCTGTCTTGAGAATTACCAGTCTTTCTACGTGAAGGTCGGATTCGCTGTTCAGTTTGAAGGTGGGGAAGAACGAGAAGGGGAATAACGGTCAATTTTTGCGAATCTTTCAAGTGACCGATGTTCGGGATATAAGGGTGCATTCGATGTCTGATAACCCGTTCTTTTGTTGTAACTGTAGGTTTTTTGTGGAAGTTCAGTGATGGCTGTAGTTGGCCGTAAATTTCTGGGTGTATTAGGATTCGTGGAAGCAAAGAAAGTAGCTGTGTTTTAGACGTCCCTATTTCAGTGTCTTTTCCTATGATTAAAAGTTTGCTTTTTGAAGCGCAGTCTCGAGCACTGTTAAAAGAATCGATATCCACTAGCTCTCCTGCACCCGACTGCTACCAAGCGAGGACATCACAAAATAAATCCCAAGATAAGTAACAAACACCTTCACGAGATCCTTCTCTTCGTAGAGATATTGTTTTTATACTTTCTTTTAGATTTTCCCTTGTAGACATAAAATAAAAATTACCGCATTGCACGAAAAAAAGAAAAGAGACGCCATTCCTTTTTTCGCTTACGTAGAAATGAAACGAGTTCCCGTTCCAGTTCCACCGACGCAAAATGGAACGACGGCGTTACTTCGTTCCTCCTAAAAGGAACGCGTTCCAAAAGCGCCGTTCCTTGGAACGCCTGTCCGCACAAGCTTCATAGGCCAAACAAATCCAGTTGAGATGCGCGTCACGGGACACAGTTAAACCCGAAAGGAAACCAAAACTAATGTGACATTACCTTTGTAAAACAAAAAAAAGTGGAACAAATGAATTATATGCACACTTTTCAATCATTATACTCGCTTAAGACAAAATAAAATAAACTTCTTTTTTGTTTTGTTGTTTCGAATAAAGAAACGATAATCAGAACGTTTCACACGAATACTAGCCAGAGAGACATACGGAAAGTCTTATCGTCACCGACGTCATAATAGCCGCCCTCGCCGAGCTTTGGCTTTCGCGACGTGCCATGGTCGTTTTAGCGGCAACTCTGGCCCCGAATCATGCCCGTTCCGACAGTATTTGCTGCTACGATACTTTCTAAACACCTCCCTAATCTTCCACAAAAGTAAGTACTTCGCTGGCGCTGGCCATAGCGGTAATCGCGCGGACGCCACCATCTTTAGCTCTATTGGGGATAAGACCAGGAGGGCTATGTTGCGCTTTTGGACTCCCAGGAGACTAGGAAGAGGAAGTGACGTCAACAACGCTTTTTGGATGTTGATTGGTGGAGTCGCTGATGACGGTGAGTTTCGCGATGCGAGATACGTTCATTCACACCTACGTCACTTCCCTCTTCCTAGTCTCCTGGGAGTCCAAAAGCGCAACATAGCCCCCAGTGTCTGCTCTGCTCCATGGGCGCCGCCATGTTTGGTGATGCTGACGTCATGACACAGTAGGGTGACTGCGCTTTTTGCAAGACTCCGTTTTTTTCTTCTTAGAAACCTTCGCACGTATTGTAGTGCAAAAACGACAGAAATGCACAGTCACGAAGCTCCAAGAACAACACCGATACCAAGAGTGTTGTAAAAGGCAAAAATATTGTTTTATGCGCAGCCCCTCTCTTCACGAGAGCCTGCGTTTAAGATTATTATTTCCCATTTTTATCGCTGGGGGCTAGGATTTCGGACACTGGTCTATACTCCGTTTCACCTGATGCTGTACCGCAGCGAAGGCTAGAAGCTGAGCTCTTAGCGTTAGGAGCTGCCCTTAACGCACGAGAGCTTGTACTGTCGAGACTGCCCTAGAGCAAGGAGCTCGCTCTTGTAGCCTTTCCTGTGGTGCATCGTAAGGTGAAATAGATATAAGTGATAGGCTAGCTCAGTTGAACTCAATTATCTTTAGCGGCTCAACGACAGTTGGCCTCACCGTGTAACTCCTGCCGATTGCGATTAAGTCAGCTGTCGTTGGCTTAATGACAGTTGAGAGCGCTCGTGTAACTAGGGTATACACTAGCGCTCTTAACTGTCATTAAGCCAACGATAGTTGGCTCAATCGCGATCGACCGGAGTTACGCGGGGGCGCTAACTCTCATTGAGCCGCCAACGATCATTAAGTTCAACTGAGCTCGACTACTATCAGTTATACTCTATTTCACCTTACGATGTTTCACCTTTTTCACCTTATGACTATTTATTTCACCTTATGACTTATGACATTTTACCTTATGACTATTTAAAATCCGCAGGCTATAACAACCTGTAATACGTGAGGAAAGGACCAAGATCATAATTAGCCACGCAATTTGTTTATTATTGTATCTCACTGTAAATAGTGTATCATAGTGTATTATAGTGTCATAGTGTTTGTTATGCCACCTCTCCAACAACCACTCTTGGTTTCTTCTACCCCTCTAGCAAGGCGAGAAAGCTGACCCCACCACTGGGAGACTAACCTTACGCCTTGTTTCTATCCCCTTTTCATCTTACAATAAACTACTACTACTACCTTTTTCACTTTCGGCGCCAACGTCTCGTGGCAATCTGCCAGGCTTTGTCAGTATAAAGCGAGGCTGTGTACCCACGCGCAGATTGTTGGGTCAGGTGATGAAAGGGACGCTATTGATTCGTTCGGCGAATGCGTGGCTTTCACCGCACTATCAGCTGAGGTGTTGGCTAGCCCAACGTTGCTAAAACACTCAGTTGAGAAACTCGCCTTCGAAACCCGGGCCGCTCGCGTCCACCGAGACCAAACTGGTTACGATAACAACGCCGCCCTTTAGCGACGACTCAAAACTTGAAAGTTAATTTATATAGCTGCTGCGAAATGGCATCGCGAGATGGCGCAACCGGCCCTTCCGCGACTCGACCTGAACCAATACGTGCTGCCGTGCGGTTCCCGGTGTGGCCGCTGCGGGAGAAATGGCGGCGTTGCGATCGCCTTTAGTTCGGTTCTCGAGTACGGATCGGAGCCACTTTTTCGAAGCAGGCTCTATGGCAGTTTCCCAGCTGACTTCTTCTAGTAACGTTGGGCCAGCCTGAATTCGCAACTTTCAGCGATAGTGGTACCGCGGTGTGAGAATCGCGCTCCCTAGCTCCTGGAGGATCGTTCTTCACAACAAAGGTGCTTGAAAACACCTTCCTGACGTGAAAAAAATACACTAAGGCTCTAATACTGCTCATATATAGCAAAACTGGAATTACTCACGCGTCTCAGACCCAGCCTTGTATACTGCTGTTCTACGACGATCAATCAGATGACAGCCATTTTGATAGGCACCACTGCGCCCCCCATAGGTCGTGAATGTTGCGAATTAGTTTGCTTAGATTTCGAAGTGTTCGCGACTGCTCGACCCGGTTCACGTGATTTATGGGCCGTGTTCGCGATATAAGCTGGGGGAGGAGGACGCGAAATCGTTGATCGTCCGCAAGCGTCTCCGCCCTTCCACGCGCTTTCCTCACCGTCACGCGCCAACGCAACGCACGCGCGCATGCGTCCAATCTGCACAGAGACGTCCGCCATTAAATTGCGAACGCTCTGGTAGCCAGAATTCACAAAGGTGCATACGACACGCCTTCGCCGATTCGTGCAGAATGCATAGAGCCCTAAAGAAGAAAATAATCCCAAATCTTGTTCTTAGCAATCCCAGCGTTACATTATTATTATTTTTTTAAAGCTGGTTTTGCGATTGCGCTGCACGCTCAGCACGACTCCCGCGTTGCTTCGGATCCCCGAGTCGTACGCGGGAACACGCCGCCACGAAATCGGCCCTGACTTCTTCGGGTGGGTTCTGCCCGAAGAGACCGCGGTGGAACGGGCCGGGGCTTTCCTCCTGCTCCGCGGCCCAGCTCGGTGTCGGCTCTTCCGCCGCTCTCGTATACAACGCCTCGGGGAACGTTCTCAATGCGCAGCAGCGTGTTCCCCATATACGTAGGGTGACCAGACGTCCCACTTTGGCCGGGACAGTCCCGTTTTTGAGGTCCACTTCTGCCGTCCCGCCTTTTTATCCCAATGTTGAATCATGTCCCGTTTTCGCAGGAGTTTCGAAATTGGCACCAAGCGAGTAGAAGCAAACCGAAACTATGCCTGTTCGTTACAAGTATATTTTACAAAAATAACCGTAGGTACTTTAAAATAATTACCCTATAAAATTTAGAACTGTCCTTGCCCACAAACACCTTTTCTCTTGCGAAGACGCGTGTGTACAAATATCTTTTTTTTAGTTACTGGATATAGATGTAGAATCATGTAGATGTAGCACGCACGTAGAATTTCATTAAATTTTTCTCCCAATATCAAACTTTAGTAACCTTCCCCCCCCCCTTTTTTTTCCGCTGAGATGTCCCGTTTTCTACCTTGAGGAATAATGCCACCCTACATAGGCGACATTACTCGCTGGGGAGCCTATAGAATTAAGCCTAAGTCACACCGCTAATATCTATCATAGAAAAGACAGTTGGCAAACACTGCCTGAAGCGTTCCCTGTAAACTGGTCACATTGGAGACACAAAACGGTCTGCTGGCACGTTCGAAGGATACAGATGTATGAAGCAAACCTGCTTCGAACATCTGCAGATAATTCTGCCGTCATGTCTGCAGAGAACAGCGCGTTTTCTGCGACTTTAGGCAGCGTTTCACGAAATATACGGAGAGAGCTTCCTTTTAAATGCTGGCGCTCGAGGGGGAGGGAGAACAGCGTAGACGATAGCGGTGGAAAGAAGAATGAAGCTCGCTGGTTGACCGCTCCTAGGCAGTCTGTGTCACGTTGGAGCATTGGGAAGCGTCGCCGGGGTTGTTGGAAACATGGGTTAAAAATAGTCTAAAATGAAATATGTTATGGAAAATATACGAGGTCTTGACAACTGGGCTTTTGGTAATTAAAACAAACACTGAATTGAATGTGGTCGGAAGTACTAGTTTAGGTTACACGATGGAAACTATAATCGTCGCGTACCATCATCGCACAACGCTCTCGCTCTGAGTCCCGCAGGTGGACTGCTGCATAGTTCTTCTCTCGCGGTGCTTGTTCTCGCCTGGCCGCATCCCGCCAGATGGCCAGCCAGTCGCGTCTTCATGGCGCGGGAATACACGCGTGAGACCCCTGATGCCGAGAAGTCAGTTGAAACACAAGCTTCCGAGAACACAACCTTAGTTACCCCGATCTCCGTGGGCAACTTCAGGAATGCGCCAGGCGAAATAAAATAAAAGGGCCAAAACACAATGGCAGTCGCTTACAGGTTGGTTATAATGTCGCAGCTTCGATATTCGCTACTCAATCATTGTGTTTTACGTTTTCGCCTTCTGGCTGCGCAAGTTTTCGCAGCACATTTTGATAGGCGCGGACGTCCTCTTCCAATGAGTTCACGCAAGTTTCCCGCAGAGTGGCGTGACCACCCTTGGTTTTGCGATTATTCGGTATATCAACGAGCGGAGTGAATTTCGCAGTCCGGAAAGGGGTGGGCCGTCGTTATGAATTGGTAAATGATCCCTTCGGATTTATTTCTTGTACGGTACATATTATTTTCAATGCTCACTTATCTTGTCCCGGGTGGAAACAGATCGACGAGCGCATAACTGAAAATAAAGGTTTAATCGGCGAACTTGTTCCAGGAACAAAGGGAAGGACGAGCGTCGAGAAAGCAGCGGCGAGCGTCGAATGGTCGGCGTGACAGCCGGCTAGCGCGAGAGTGCGACAGTGTCGGCAAGGCCACGCTGGGCTCCTTATCCATTACACTCGGTATTTCGAAGATTCGGTCTAGAATGTTGGAGCGTCGAACACTCGGATGACTGATTCGGCAAGACCACGTTGGCCTTCTTATATATAATACTCGGGAAGCACGAACCTTCTAGAAGTACGGAGAAGCCTTTCTTCTCGGCCATGCACGCGGCAATATCATGTTCAAGCAGCGCCAAGCCTCCTATTTCAAGCAGAGAACGGAAAACGATCTAATTCTCGAGTCAAAACAAACCCTCCCTAAGAGGCGTGTGCAACCTTTTCTGGTGACTTACGGGTCGAGATATGCCCGAAACCTTTTTTTTTAACGCGCGCTGAATGTGTGCATGCAAATCACTTTTTAGACGTGTTCGTCGGGGGAGCGCTGCGCGAATTGAAGATTTTCCGTCCTACACTAATGACGAGTGCAGAAATCAATTGCTGTGCTACCGAGCGTAGATGATCCGTATTATGTATCCGCGTTCAACCTCCATTCCATTTATTTATTTATTTATTTATTTAAATACCTTAAGAACCCTGGAGTTAGGGTATTACATAAGGGAGTGGGGTTATAGGAGATGTGATGATAACAATTCGCGGAATGAGCCGATGTCTTGGGTGGAGACGATGATTTCAGGCAGGCCGTTCCAGTCCACAGATGTCGCCGGGAAAAAAGATTTAAAGAATGCTGTGTTTCGGGTAAAAAGAAGGCCAACTTTTGCAGGGTGATCAACACGAGGGGATATGCGATGAGGTGGCAAGATGAATGAGCTATGTAGCTGGTCATCGTAGTAAAACCTGTGAAAAAGACATAGTTTAGCAATACGCCTGCGTGAACATAAAGGAGTCAAAGATAAGTTTTGTTTAAGTTCAGTTACGCTGACAAACCTGGAGTACTGAGACGTTATAAAGCGAGCTGCACGGTTCTGAAGTGATTCTATGTCCGATGTAAGGAATTTAAGATGAGGGTCCCAGACTGATGATGCATATTCTAACTTTGGGCGTACTAATGTGACGTATGCGAGGCGTTTGACAGATGAGGACGCGAGACGAAGATTGCGGCGTAAGAAACCAAGAGTGCGGTTTGAATCGGAAATGATGTTGTTAATATGAGTCTTCCAGGAAAGGTCGTGAGTGAAATGAACGCCAAGATATTTGTAAGTTGAGACGGCATCAACATTGAGGTTACCAATAGAGTAAGAAGCTTGAAGGTGTTGACGGGTTCGAAAAAAGAGAGGGATTTAGATTTGGAAGCATTTAAGAGCATTTGCCACTTTGAACACCATTCATTAATTCGGTCAAGATCAGTCTGCAGATTAAGTGAGTCATTTGTGTTAGCTATGGGCCTGTAGATTACGCAGTCATCGGCAAACAGGCGGACCGTAGAGGACAGCGAAAGGGGAGATCATTAATATACACAAGAAAAAGCAGGGGTCCAAGAACAGATCCTTGCGGTATGCCAGAGGTTACAGGAGCGCTTCGGGAACGGCAGTTGTTGATGTGCACATGCTGGGTTCGGTAAGAGAGAAAATTTTCAATCCATGCTAGAACGGAAGAATCAAGGGAAAGTGCGGACAGTTTTGTTAGTAGGAGTTTATGAGAAACACGATCGAAAGCTTTGGAAAAATCGAGAAAGATAGCATCAACCTGAGGAGAGGTTTCTAGGGAAATATGAATGTCATGGCTGAAAGCGGCAAGCTGTGTTTCACAAGAACGATGTTTTCTAAAGCCATGTTGATTAGGAAAAAAGAAATTGTTTTGTTCTAGAAAATGTATAACTTGGGAATGAATGACATGTTCCATGAGTTTACAACAAACAGAAGTTAATGATATGGGTCGGTAATTTAGAGGGGAGTGCGCATCGCCGCCTTTGTGGACCGGAACGACCTTACCTTCCCTCCAGTCGTCAGGAATAGCACCAGTATCTATGGACTGTTGAAACAGAAAGGTTAGAAAAACAGTTGACAGTGGTTTAGTAATCTTTAGTATTTTACTGTTTATGTCGTCAGCCCCTGGTGACGATGAGATCTTAAGTGCATCTATCAACTTGCTAATGCCGTTTTCCGTGAAAGTAATTGGATGCATTCGTGGAAACGACATGGTTACATTATCTGGCAAAGATGTGATGACGCTACTGTTAAACACAGCGGAGAATGCATCGCAAAACTTTTCAACAGCATCATCATCAGAGAGATTAGTTCCGTTGTCATTTACCAATGAAACCGGTTTACGATAGTGGGGGTTTATTATCTTCCAAAATTTCTGAGGGTTACTTTTGAGAATAGCGGCAAGATCGCTCTGATAAAATTGTGTTTTAGCTTTCGCGACAGTCGACTTGTACAGTGCGAAAGCATCTGAGAAACAAGACCAAGCCTGATCTGTGTCTAGACGTCGGGCACGTCGGTACAATCTCTTTTTCCGGTTACAGAGCGTTTTAAGCTCTCGGGTGTACCAAGGGGCTGACTCGTTCTCTCGAAACTGTATTAGTGGTATATGACGGTCAATTAAACAAAGTAACGTTTCTTTAAAAAGCATCCAATTATCTTGTACAGAACGATCAAAAAAGTTGGGCATACATGACTCCATAAAAGACTTCAGGCCGAGGTTGATCAAATCAGTGTTTGCTTTTCCATATATTCTAATTTTTCGATAGGATTCAACAGCTGCGTTGTTTTTAATGCTCAAAGAGCAGTGTATGCACTTGTGATCGCTGAGGCCATTAATGATGTTTACATCGTTTATTATTTCGCTGTGCGACGTGAGAACTAAGTCTAGAATCGAAGATGATGATTCAGTTACCCTTGTTGGCTGCGTTACGAGTTGCTCTAGATTAAACGTTAGGCACATATCTAAGAAAAGTTTCGATTCATTTCGAGATGCCGTTGCCGACGGCAGATCTTCGCCCCAGTCTATGTCTGGGTAGTTGAAGTCTCCCACCAAAACCAGTTTCGATAAGGGGTGCTGCGTTCTCACGTCGCACAGTGCGTCATGCAGCCTTTCAACAAAAGAAGCGTTGCAAGAAGGTGGGCGATAACAAACCCCAACAATGACAATGTTGTTTGAACAGTTGATGGAAGCAAATACAATCTCTAGATCAGACACAACGTTCACTTTTCGTGGATGAAGATTGTTTTTTACAGCGAGGAGGACACCACCGCCTCTCCCTGAAACCCGATCACTGCGAAATATAACAAAAGAAGATTGGTGACTCGAGTTCAAGAAAATTTCATTATCAGTTATTTCTGACGAGAGCCAGGTCTCACTTAGTGCGATAACACCAACGTTCATAACATCGATTAATTCATTTAGGTCGTCACGCTTCGGTATTAGGCTTCTGATATTGGTGTACAGAAAAGACAATGTATTGGCATCGTTCGCATTGGTACATGTTGATGGTGCCGTAATTCCAGTAGCTGGTTGTGCTAAGCTTTTACTAGGTGGTTGCTATCGCGGGCATTCAAAAACAGTATCGTTAGACCGGTCGTACATGTAACATCGTCCATTCAATAGAAGCTTGTTGAAAGAAATCTTAAAGGGAGCTGCCTGTGTCTTTCCATATTCGATTAATTTGCTGCGGGCCGTTCGGGTACTTTGCGAGAAGTCTTCTGCTATCGAGACGTTCGTTCCTCGCAACGAAAACCGGGAGGAGAAAAGCTGCTGCCGCACTTTACCTAATGCAAACTTAACAATTATAGGGCGTTGTTTGTTGGGGTCGTAACGGCCAATGCGGTGAGCCCGGGTAATATGTAAAGGTTCAAGGTTAATTCCGAGTTTTTCGCTGCACAAAGAAATAACCTTTTCTTCCGATTGAGACCAGGTCTCCTCTGGTGCGTCGCTAATGCCGCGAAATACAAGGTTTTCTCGGCGTAAGCGGTCTTCTACGTCATCCAGGCGGAGCTGCACCTGGTCGACGCTAGTTGTTGCTTTAGACACGGTCTCTTTAACACAAGCGATGTCGTCCCTTAGTGCTTTAACATCGCTTAGATTGCCTTCAATTGCCGAGACCCGCGAGTTTAATTCAGCTAAAGACTTGGTCGCCGTTTCCTGATCTGCGCGGACACTTCTGATTTCAGAAAGAAGGGATGTGTTCATTGCATCAAGTTTATCAAGAACAGTTTGCAAAGTTAGGTCATCCGGACCAGGGTTTAACTCAACGTCTCCCGAAAGAAGGAGACGGAACGAAACGCAAAAACACTCGTACGCAATAGACAAACAGGCACAGGGGCATGGCAGCACGAACAAAAAAATGTCGTCGCTTCGTTTGCAGAAATACGACACGTTGTTACTCACCTGAAAATACATGGTGATCATTGAGTTGTTGCGCACTGCTGTCGTGCCGCCATGCCCACTGGCGAAAAAGTTGTGTAGCGGCGTATAAATACAGGCCATCTGGCCACCAGGGTGAGCCAGAGTCGATGACGGTGACGAGTGATAGGCATCGATGAAAAGGGGCTGATCCATGGCGTCGGCGTGTCTCGGAGTCATCATACTGGTGTCGAGGAACGTGCCTGGTATCGATGATGACGTGTTCTTCTGCGGTGTATGGCCCACGAAAAGACAAGAACTCGTTCCACGGGCCGAAGTCAGCACGCAGGAAAGCAGGAGCTGAAAATACATGGTGATCATTGAGTTGTTGCGCACTGCTGTCGTGCCGCCATGCCCACTGGCGAAAAAGTTGTGTAGCGGCGTATAAATACAGGCCATCTGGCCACCAGGGTGAGCCAGAGTCGATGACGGTGACGAGTGATAGGCATCGATGAAAAGGGGCTGATCCATGGCGTCGGCGTGTCTCGGAGTCATCATACTGGTGTCGAGGAACGTGCCTGGTATCGATGATGACGTGTTCTTCTGCGGTGTATGGCCCACGAAAAGACAAGAACTCGTTCCACGGGCCGAAGTCAGCACGCAGGAAAGCAGGAGCTGAAAATACATGGTGATCATTGAGTTGTTGCGCACTGCTGTCGTGCCGCCATGCCCACTGGCGAAAAAGTTGTGTAGCGGCGTATAAATACAGGCCATCTGGCCACCAGGGTGAGCCAGAGTCGATGACGGTGACGAGTGATAGGCATCGATGAAAAGGGGCTGATCCATGGCGTCGGCGTGTCTCGGAGTCATCATACTGGTGTCGAGGAACGTGCCTGGTATCGATGATGACGTGTTCTTCTGCGGTGTATGGCCCACGAAAAGACAAGAACTCGTTCCACGGGCCGAAGTCAGCACGCAGGAAAGCAGGAGCTGAAAATACATGGTGATCATTGAGTTGTTGCGCACTGCTGTCGTGCCGCCATGCCCACTGGCGAAAAAGTTGTGTAGCGGCGTATAAATACAGGCCATCTGGCCACCAGGGTGAGCCAGAGTCGATGACGGTGACGAGTGATAGGCATCGATGAAAAGGGGCTGATCCATGGCGTCGGCGTGTCTCGGAGTCATCATACTGGTGTCGAGGAACGTGCCTGGTATCGATGATGACGTGTTCTTCTGCGGTGTATGGCCCACGAAAAGACAAGAACTCGTTCCACGGGCCGAAGTCAGCACGCAGGAAAGCAGGAGCTGAAAATACATGGTGATCATTGAGTTGTTGCGCACTGCTGTCGTGCCGCCATGCCCACTGGCGAAAAAGTTGTGTAGCGGCGTATAAATACAGGCCATCTGGCCACCAGGGTGAGCCAGAGTCGATGACGGTGACGAGTGATAGGCATCGATGAAAAGGGGCTGATCCATGGCGTCGGCGTGTCTCGGAGTCATCATACTGGTGTCGAGGAACGTGCCTGGTATCGATGATGACGTGTTCTTCTGCGGTGTATGGCCCACGAAAAGACAAGAACTCGTTCCACGGGCCGAAGTCAGCACGCAGGAAAGCAGGAGCTGAAAATACATGGTGATCATTGAGTTGTTGCGCACTGCTGTCGTGCCGCCATGCCCACTGGCGAAAAAGTTGTGTAGCGGCGTATAAATACAGGCCATCTGGCCACCAGGGTGAGCCAGAGTCGATGACGGTGACGAGTGATAGGCATCGATGAAAAGGGGCTGATCCATGGCGTCGGCGTGTCTCGGAGTCATCATACTGGTGTCGAGGAACGTGCCTGGTATCGATGATGACGTGTTCTTCTGCGGTGTATGGCCCACGAAAAGACAAGAACTCGTTCCACGGGCCGAAGTCAGCACGCAGGAAAGCAGGAGCTGAAAATACATGGTGATCATTGAGTTGTTGCGCACTGCTGTCGTGCCGCCATGCCCACTGGCGAAAAAGTTGTGTAGCGGCGTATAAATACAGGCCATCTGGCCACCAGGGTGAGCCAGAGTCGATGACGGTGACGAGTGATAGGCATCGATGAAAAGGGGCTGATCCATGGCGTCGGCGTGTCTCGGAGTCATCATACTGGTGTCGAGGAACGTGCCTGGTATCGATGATGACGTGTTCTTCTGCGGTGTATGGCCCACGAAAAGACAAGAACTCGTTCCACGGGCCGAAGTCAGCACGCAGGAAAGCAGGAGCTGAAAATACATGGTGATCATTGAGTTGTTGCGCACTGCTGTCGTGCCGCCATGCCCACTGGCGAAAAAGTTGTGTAGCGGCGTATAAATACAGGCCATCTGGCCACCAGGGTGAGCCAGAGTCGATGACGGTGACGAGTGATAGGCATCGATGAAAAGGGGCTGATCCATGGCGTCGGCGTGTCTCGGAGTCATCATACTGGTGTCGAGGAACGTGCCTGGTATCGATGATGACGTGTTCTTCTGCGGTGTATGGCCCACGAAAAGACAAGAACTCGTTCCACGGGCCGAAGTCAGCACGCAGGAAAGCAGGAGCTGAAAATACATGGTGATCATTGAGTTGTTGCGCACTGCTGTCGTGCCGCCATGCCCACTGGCGAAAAAGTTGTGTAGCGGCGTATAAATACAGGCCATCTGGCCACCAGGGTGAGCCAGAGTCGATGACGGTGACGAGTGATAGGCATCGATGAAAAGGGGCTGATCCATGGCGTCGGCGTGTCTCGGAGTCATCATACTGGTGTCGAGGAACGTGCCTGGTATCGATGATGACGTGTTCTTCTGCGGTGTATGGCCCACGAAAAGACAAGAACTCGTTCCACGGGCCGAAGTCAGCACGCAGGAAAGCAGGAGCTGAAAATACATGGTGATCATTGAGTTGTTGCGCACTGCTGTCGTGCCGCCATGCCCACTGGCGAAAAAGTTGTGTAGCGGCGTATAAATACAGGCCATCTGGCCACCAGGGTGAGCCAGAGTCGATGACGGTGACGAGTGATAGGCATCGATGAAAAGGGGCTGATCCATGGCGTCGGCGTGTCTCGGAGTCATCATACTGGTGTCGAGGAACGTGCCTGGTATCGATGATGACGTGTTCTTCTGCGGTGTATGGCCCACGAAAAGACAAGAACTCGTTCCACGGGCCGAAGTCAGCACGCAGGAAAGCAGGAGCTGAAAATACATGGTGATCATTGAGTTGTTGCGCACTGCTGTCGTGCCGCCATGCCCACTGGCGAAAAAGTTGTGTAGCGGCGTATAAATACAGGCCATCTGGCCACCAGGGTGAGCCAGAGTCGATGACGGTGACGAGTGATAGGCATCGATGAAAAGGGGCTGATCCATGGCGTCGGCGTGTCTCGGAGTCATCATACTGGTGTCGAGGAACGTGCCTGGTATCGATGATGACGTGTTCTTCTGCGGTGTATGGCCCACGAAAAGACAAGAACTCGTTCCACGGGCCGAAGTCAGCACGCAGGAAAGCAGGAGCTGAAAATACATGGTGATCATTGAGTTGTTGCGCACTGCTGTCGTGCCGCCATGCCCACTGGCGAAAAAGTTGTGTAGCGGCGTATAAATACAGGCCATCTGGCCACCAGGGTGAGCCAGAGTCGATGACGGTGACGAGTGATAGGCATCGATGAAAAGGGGCTGATCCATGGCGTCGGCGTGTCTCGGAGTCATCATACTGGTGTCGAGGAACGTGCCTGGTATCGATGATGACGTGTTCTTCTGCGGTGTATGGCCCACGAAAAGACAAGAACTCGTTCCACGGGCCGAAGTCAGCACGCAGGAAAGCAGGAGCTGAAAATACATGGTGATCATTGAGTTGTTGCGCACTGCTGTCGTGCCGCCATGCCCACTGGCGAAAAAGTTGTGTAGCGGCGTATAAATACAGGCCATCTGGCCACCAGGGTGAGCCAGAGTCGATGACGGTGACGAGTGATAGGCATCGATGAAAAGGGGCTGATCCATGGCGTCGGCGTGTCTCGGAGTCATCATACTGGTGTCGAGGAACGTGCCTGGTATCGATGATGACGTGTTCTTCTGCGGTGTATGGCCCACGAAAAGACAAGAACTCGTTCCACGGGCCGAAGTCAGCACGCAGGAAAGCAGGAGCTGAAAATACATGGTGATCATTGAGTTGTTGCGCACTGCTGTCGTGCCGCCATGCCCACTGGCGAAAAAGTTGTGTAGCGGCGTATAAATACAGGCCATCTGGCCACCAGGGTGAGCCAGAGTCGATGACGGTGACGAGTGATAGGCATCGATGAAAAGGGGCTGATCCATGGCGTCGGCGTGTCTCGGAGTCATCATACTGGTGTCGAGGAACGTGCCTGGTATCGATGATGACGTGTTCTTCTGCGGTGTATGGCCCACGAAAAGACAAGAACTCGTTCCACGGGCCGAAGTCAGCACGCAGGAAAGCAGGAGCTGAAAATACATGGTGATCATTGAGTTGTTGCGCACTGCTGTCGTGCCGCCATGCCCACTGGCGAAAAAGTTGTGTAGCGGCGTATAAATACAGGCCATCTGGCCACCAGGGTGAGCCAGAGTCGATGACGGTGACGAGTGATAGGCATCGATGAAAAGGGGCTGATCCATGGCGTCGGCGTGTCTCGGAGTCATCATACTGGTGTCGAGGAACGTGCCTGGTATCGATGATGACGTGTTCTTCTGCGGTGTATGGCCCACGAAAAGACAAGAACTCGTTCCACGGGCCGAAGTCAGCACGCAGGAAAGCAGGAGCTGAAAATACATGGTGATCATTGAGTTGTTGCGCACTGCTGTCGTGCCGCCATGCCCACTGGCGAAAAAGTTGTGTAGCGGCGTATAAATACAGGCCATCTGGCCACCAGGGTGAGCCAGAGTCGATGACGGTGACGAGTGATAGGCATCGATGAAAAGGGGCTGATCCATGGCGTCGGCGTGTCTCGGAGTCATCATACTGGTGTCGAGGAACGTGCCTGGTATCGATGATGACGTGTTCTTCTGCGGTGTATGGCCCACGAAAAGACAAGAACTCGTTCCACGGGCCGAAGTCAGCACGCAGGAAAGCAGGAGCTGAAAATACATGGTGATCATTGAGTTGTTGCGCACTGCTGTCGTGCCGCCATGCCCACTGGCGAAAAAGTTGTGTAGCGGCGTATAAATACAGGCCATCTGGCCACCAGGGTGAGCCAGAGTCGATGACGGTGACGAGTGATAGGCATCGATGAAAAGGGGCTGATCCATGGCGTCGGCGTGTCTCGGAGTCATCATACTGGTGTCGAGGAACGTGCCTGGTATCGATGATGACGTGTTCTTCTGCGGTGTATGGCCCACGAAAAGACAAGAACTCGTTCCACGGGCCGAAGTCAGCACGCAGGAAAGCAGGAGCTGAAAATACATGGTGATCATTGAGTTGTTGCGCACTGCTGTCGTGCCGCCATGCCCAC
>JAZHYW010031254.1:0-19403 GCA_037355805.1 Ixodes ricinus | reverse complement strand
AACTCTGTGTATGTTATATTATATCCCCTCGAAAAACAGTTATTGCTTTCTGCTCGCATTGTATTGGATAGAGGGTTTTATACTAAACAATGTTCACCAAGAACTGGGCGAGCAGTGGCTAGCTTCTTCTAGACAAAGAAAACCTTGAAAGTACCAGTCGATAAAGGGACTTCGTCCAGTCAATATGATAAACATCTAATTTATATATTTCAATAATTCATCGCGCTATATCGCAGTGGGACAGCGACTTACCCGGAGATTTCAACAGCACCTCTCTTTTCTCCTTCCCGCAGCAGTCGTGTGCAGAATTCGTCGGACGTAGCGACAATTTTTGAATCATCTACAAAAACAAAATGGAATCATTTAACTTTAAAAGAAATTCCTCCAAATAGAATGAAACCTATGTATATCGGTTGAACCGACCATCTAGTATGCTCAGTTTTACTTTAATCTCTGGAGCAGCCGACGCCATGATGGGATAGGACTGATGTGGGCTAAAAGGGCACTGATCACGGCAATCGCTGTCTTCCTGCGTCTGATCACAGGCTAAACCATGCAGGTAGGAAGCTTCTGGAAATGACATGGCACCACAAGAGGCAGACTTGTGCTCGTTACATTGAAAAATGTAATGGATTACAATTACAAATTACCGAGCCTCAAATGTAATGGATTACCGTTACAAATTACTTTCGCTGAAAAGTAACAAATTACTTTACTCGTTACGTTACAAATTACTTTGACGTTACTTTTTCCGTACACTTATTCTAGAAAACAATAAAACTATTTTGATATTTTTCAAAGATGTTCTGCAACACTACTTTTCATTTCTCATACGCCCGTATTACGGTAGTTCTTGTAAAAATAAAATATTGTATTCAAGAGAAAGTATCTAGTTTCATCCGTTCACCTGTAAGCTGACAAGGCAGCGAAAGCTGCAACCGCACCCGCCATCCCGCTAGCTTACGAGCCTCCGGGAATGATCCCTGGAATTGTGCAGACAAAGCTAGCGTTGCGCTTGCTAAGTAGCAGCGTCTACTTCCGCTACGAGATTCGAAGCGTATGTAAAGAAGCGATATCAGGAAAGCTCCCTTTGACTCGGGTGTTTCGCCTGTTATTCACAAGAAAAGAGAAACTTGGTTCAAACGGTTCCAATGTATTGCCAATGCAGAATGCAGGTGTCCCAGCTTACCTTGATGTGTTTCTGTACATTAGAGTTTGTTGTTCGTGCTGATGCCAATGTGTGTTTTTTGGCAAGCAAACTATGCACTGAAACTCTAGGTTTCCGTTCTCTTTAATGCCATGAATTCTCATTCACATCTCATTAAGAGATGGCCATGGAGACGACGGACACTCCATGACCGAAAGCTCGAGCAGTCAGATGAAAGGTAGCACTTACGGGTAATCGATCGCTCATCGGTTCTCACTTTCATACCACTATTCGTGGAGGCTAGGGATGGGAGGGCAAAAAGAACAAGAGGAGCGGGGGCCTCGGTCTTACAAAACAACAGAGGATCACACCACTTCTAAGCGTTTTCTCGCTTTCCCTCCCTCCTTAGATGGCCTAACACCGCCCCCCCCCCACCTTCTTGTGTTGACAGATGACTGTAAAGTGAGGAGTGGGCTCGACCACCATGCCCAGACATATAAACCAAAAGAAGTATCGTCCGTACCCTCGAAGACGATGCTCTTAGCCTCGCGCCGGGCGCTTTTCAGCAGTGCCTTAAGAGCGTGCTAGAATAAAGTAGCGCACATCAAAGACAAAGAGAATTCGACGCCCTCGCAAGAGTCTACATCGTCTTCTGCGCGAATTGTGAACCCGCTAATCGAGGGGGTGCGGACCCGCGTTTGATGTCGGTGCAGGTGGCGGGAGACGTCGAAGAAGTTGCAAAGGGTGAAACGGTGTACAAGACAAAAACAAATGAGCACGAAGAGCTTTCCCCCGCCCGGGAGAAGAAGAAAAACACGATGGAAGGCGACGGAGACCCCACTCGGCGTTGCCTTACTTGATCTTTGTCTTTCGTATATTCGTACATGCCTTGGCCCATTTTTCTAGTGGTTCTATGGACCTTTCTTGTGTACTCTCGTCCCCAGCCACCTAATAGGCGTATCCGGTATGGGCGACGAAAAAATAATCCAACGTTTTAACCTGCAAATAATAAAAAATAAAGGGGAGGCAAAACAAGAAAGTGTGACGGTTACGCTTATATCCTAAATGCCCTCTATTGGCGTGGCAAAGTCAAAACAATGTTTTCACCCATACTGGAAGTGACGTCAATTCAAGATGGCGGCGCACTTGCGAAAAGGTCTATTGACCGTTCATACAAAAAATCGTTGTTGAACTTGCTCTCTTTACGCTTCTGAATGTTCTGCTTGTATTGCTCCAGTTATTGTATCAAGCCCATATTTTTTAAAAAGTAACGAGGTAATTAAAGTAATGCGTTACCAATATCTTGTAACGAAATTACATTAAAATTTACTTCCGAAAACAAGTAATGTGGCAATTACAAAATTACTTGAAAAGGTAACGGATGACAAGTAATCCGTTACTTGTAACCGATTACTTCCCAAGTCTGACGAGAGGTGAACCCAGAAGTGTGGAAGGATACGCTCCCAACGATGACCACAGCGGTTTTGGTCAGCCTCCGGGTGCTCCCGAGCGCGACAAAAACAGCTGTGGTCATCGTAAGGGGGGGCTTGTCCTCCACACTTCTGGCTTCGCCTCTGGCGGCATCATGTCACCTCAAGAAGCTTCCTACGTTAATGGGTAAACCAAACGCGTGCATTGAAGGCGCCGTGATCCTGCGCTTTCTACTGTGCGTGATATGATAGTAAATGCACAAAAACTGCGAGCATCATGACGATAGCATTTGATTTGACTGAAGCAGACCATATGCAATAGACAGTCATAGCTATTGCTCGCTACATTGCATCGCAATGGTAAAACTTTCAACACGTGATATTAACGACAGTAGTGACTATTTAGACGTCCACCGTCAAATATGACTATTATCCTGACGACTGTGACGGCCATTTCCGAAGACGTGAAAATATTTTTTCTTCTCAATAATTTTGACGTCCCCCTCCTCTCCCCCCCCCCTCCCGTCAAAATATCTGCCGCACTATTTTGGTATTTCCCGTCAAACTTGCCAACACAAACAAGTGAAAAAATTTGGAGTTTCGGACTGGAAAGTATTCGAAAGTGTCGACATAAACATTATCACCCTGCTTGCAGTCGGCGTCGCGCAATTTTCGGGCAACGAATGCCATGCAATCGACTGCAGCTTTATAACCATAATTCCAAGAATACTCAGAATATAACTCGCGTAACATTTACTTTTTGTGGTAAACGTCACCGAATGCGTGATTTATTGCTCGTTATTGATAATAAACAAAAGAAGTGCTGAATATCTTTAAAAATCGAGTCATCAAAGTTGCAGTCGATTGCACAACCTTTGGTCTCCGAAAATGCGTGTCAAACCGCAACGCCGTTTCGCTCGGTGCGTCCAAAGCTTTGTTGTTCGTACGTATCGGTCAAAAAACATCAAGGAGGCAATGTTAAAATTTTCAACACTATACTCAACGTCCCGATCGCTTAGTTGCCGCCCCAGACTCAGAGCACTAAAGTTACTGGATCTGGGAAAGAAGAGTCATTGCCTTCTCACCTGCCAACATACAGACAACGAAACCTCTCAAGGTGATTAGATCATCGCTGTCCATATCCATTGTGACCGCCATTTCGTAGCCTTCCGAAGCTTCGCAGCTTTGAAAGGATCATTAAAACCAGTCGCACCAACATCGCTATATAGCATCATGGCACTGAAAGATTTCCTCGGCCAATATGAGCGTCTTTGACACATGTGAATGCAATAAACCTATCACTCATGCTTATTTCCCCAGATCTCTTACAATTATGTCGCTCTTCTTCCGTGTTTCAGGACAGTAAAATTATTTTTCAATGCCCCCAAGCACCGACGCCGCGTGTGATGTCGTGCATTTTCGTACCGCCATCACACGCAACGTCAGTGCTTGGCGGCATTGAAAAAAAATTTACTTTTTTGAAAAACGCAAGAAGGGCAACATAATTGTAAGAGATCTGGGGAAATAAGCATGAGTGATGAGTTCATTGAATTCACAGTGCCAAAGACGCTCATATTGGCCTAGGGACGCTTTCTGTGCGATGATGCTCCATAGCGATCTTGGTGCGACTGGTTTTAAGTACTCTTTCGAAGCTTCAAAAATTTGAAAGGGTCCAAAATGGCGATCACCATGGCAACCGACAGCCGTGAGCGAATCACCTCGAGAGGTTTTGTTGTCTGCATGTTGGCATTTGTTTGTGCCCGGCTAGCAGGTGGGAAGGCAATGGCGCTACTTTCCCAGATCCAGTGACTTTAGTGAACACCAAGAAAAAAAAAACAATCTAAAGGAAACGAGAGACCCACGAACCGATTGCAAAGTACCCAACCATTCGAATACACGCTCGCACGGAAGTGGAGGCGTGGATGTACAATAACTATCCAAAACTCTCAGTGGTATACGCAGTTTACGCATTTAAACTTGTTACGTGAAGACAAACTATAGAGAGGTCCAGCTCATGTTTGTTGTGGGCTCAAAATTCCACGCCAAGGCACATTAACACGCTTGCCTTTGAAGGCGTTTGAGCGTGGACGGCGTCCTTATGACAGGAAGTGCTTGCGCAAGAGCCTCCTCTCATACTCACAAAAACTGGCAGTTCGTCGACGGAGCCATAGAGTGCCCGGTCGCGGATTTGGAGCGCGAGGATCTGGTAGCACAGAGCATTTCTCGGGGAACCTGGTCGTCAGCGCACAGCTTTTGCAGCGGCGAGGACCCGAAACATGGTTTTCAAACCCGACGAGAAAAGAAGCGGTAGCGCGAGGAACGCGAGGAGGACGAGCGGACATTGACTCCGTAAGTGTGACGTCATGGGTCCAAACAAACCGTTGCTAGGATCGTTGTTATGGACGAATACATGTGGCTTGGTTTCGCTACGAAAACCCGACCATTCAAAAATCAGGAGTAGGATTTAAACTTCTAAATATCACAGATATAGAAAGCTTGAATGTCATATATGTTTCGACAGAAGTGTGCCGGTAATCGCTCGTTTCTGAAATATTTACGACTGCAACTTCGGTCCTCAAGATGCCTGCAGCAGACGACGAATGCAAGAAGTATGCCGTCTGCCGCACGCCGGCTCAGGCCAAGTGGGGCCGTCGTTTGAATCGTGTGAATAAAGACGATATTCTGACATCGCATTTGTTTGAAATATAATGAGTTTCATACACTCTTAAGATTTCATAGTGGGGTGCGATGCAGAATATGGTTTATCGAAAGTCCGGGCGTCGATCGAGATGATAGTCTGCTAAAAGATCGCATTGCACCCGCGAAGAAAAGCACTTCAGGCGAACGGTTGAGATCCCAAATTTTGTTTGCGGACTCACGCTATGCGAGGGTGCTTCGTATACCTGGTTGTAACCATCGCGTGGAGAGAGATTCTTGCAGTTTCTTCAGATTTCCGCAAGACCCCAAAGCGCGAAAGAACTGGATAAAAAGCATAAGGTGAGTCTATTACAGACTGTACTCGCATCGCGGGTTCGGTGAAGATCTTCACCAAAAGAGCACATCCACGGAATTTGATGTATACCAAGGGGGAAGGAGGGTCAAAATACTGCGAAATCGCGATAGACATGCAATTCTTTAATAACCTGACAACCACTAATAGTAATAACAAACGACTTACCTCGACGGCGTACGATTTGTTTCTCATGCGTGGCCTGCACTACGCCGGTAATGCACTTCAGGTCGTCGTCGTAACTGATCTGCATGACGTGGTTTGATTTTACTGCATTTTCAACCCTCGCAACTAAGCTGCGTTGTTCGCGGAAAAAGAAACGCACATTGCGGACGCCTTTACTGGCCATGGGGATGCACTTGTTTTTGTCGCTCGTTTACCGATGCAATTCAAATAAGACGCCCGCTGCAACAGAGGCCAGCAAATCTATCGTGTCGTCTGCTACCAAAGCAAAACGGAGTGTAAGACTTCAGAAATGTATTTCATCATTGCGATACGACACTGTAGACGACAAGAACATCTTTATAATTAGATATCAAGAAGCTTAGGTTGCTTACAAAAAAATGTTTACTTACTTGTAAGCAAAAATCTAGCCACATGTGGAGTCTCCATGCATTAGTCCATAGCAACGTCCCTAGCAACGGTTTGTTTGGACCCAGACGCCATGTTGTGACGTCATCACTTACGGGGTCAATTCCATCGCTCGTGAGAAGTATGTTTCGTCTCGCCGCAGCGGGGCGCCCGTCACGTGGCTCTCCTTCATCCGCTGTCTGCCGCTCTACCTTTTCCATTTCGGCGGCCGCGTCTCGTGCGATCTGCAAGGCTTTGTCAGTATAGGAGGCTACGGCATGCGCTACAAAGCGCGCTGCTCGCGCGCTCTGCAGTGCGACGCAAGGGAAATAGAGTTTGAGTTAACCTTTAAAGTGTTGTGCTGCGGCAGACCAATCTGAAGCCGAGAAAAGAAAGGGGAGGTTCACGCACTCGCCCTCGGCCATCAACGTCAGCGAAGCGCGTCCGGTTCCCCTTTCGAGACCTTGCTTTTTCTTGTTTGGGAGCGGTGGGGACACCAAGCAGCAAGTTTTCCAAGGCTGCGATCTAGCCTACTATTGGTGAGCTGCGAGCGGCGAAGGCGCGTTCTTATTGGCTCCCGACTGCGCTCGACTGCGCGTCCCACGACTGCGCGTACAAGCTGGCTCAAACACTCTTCGCAACGTTCTGCGTCCACCTGCCGCAAGTAAAGCACCGCACTCAAACGAAGATGTGTATGTGTGTGGGCACTGAGAGAGCTGCTGAAAAGACTTGCGAGAGTGCAGCATCGAGCCGGGTGATAATATCACGAAACAAAAATAGGGGATGAATGTGAAACGGGAAATAATGTTCAAAAATGTGGACTCGTGCCGCAAACTAAAACAGTAAGGTACCATCATCTTACGTCGGCGACTGGAAGGGCGACTGTCCGAACCAGCCCTGTACCGGTGCATTCAGGCACGCGGAAGTTCAGGAATGTTCCGAAGCAGAACACACGATAATAGCCAGAAGATGAACTGGAGCTTTCCAGAAGAGTACAAAATTCAAAAAGTAAAGATCCGGGCCGAGTGGTGTTCAAGCGGGGTTAAAACCCTGTTCAGCCACGTGGCAGCCGCGACCACTGCGCCACTCACATGGCAATAACACTGTAACGGCCATTAGAAAAAAATCCTTGAAATGTCGAGCACTCTCGGTGAATGAAACATTTCAAGGGTCGAGTAGGACCAAAGCTTCCTTTAGACATGCCACGTGTCTCCGTCAACACAACAACACCGTCTATAAGGCCACATAGAACGAAACGGAAACAGGTATACCACTGTAACGGCTAAGACGTCATAATAACAAACTTGTTGTTTCCACGGTGGACGTCACGATATTTTTAGAACTATTTTGATGTTTTGTGGAAATGACCTCATAGAGGTCAAAATAATTTTATTGTTTTGACGTCGGGCGTCGAAATAGTCTCCGCTATTAACAAAGTCTTTCAAGTCACTCTTAATTCACCTAAATATTTTAAAGGGATTGTCCGGTCAAATTTTGTATTCGAGAAAACAATTGAATATCATTGTTATTGCCTCGAGACGGATCGTACGTGCAATATCTGAATTTTATATGACCCTCTGCGTGAGTAATTGAATTTATGCTGCTCCAATCGCATTCTAGCGTAAACGCTGCTTTCGTTGGCAACATTGAAGCTCTGACGTCACAAAACACAAAGCGAGCATTTTTGTCTGCCTCAGCGTGCTTCGTTTTTGTTGTTGTGCTCGACTTGTTTCGTAGTTGGGTGAGATTTTTGTTGCGCGGTTGGGTGCCACAACCACCGGGCAGCACATGCGAGCCAAGACATGACGTTCCACACTTTTCCGCGAGACGTGCAGTGACGAGCGAAGTGGATCGTCGCCGTGCGTAGGGACTAGGTTCCCGTCAAGATCGAGATCCCGCTTATGCAGCAATCATCTCACAGAAGAGAGCTACGAGCTGAGCTCTAAGCGGACAGAAGGCTCGTAAGCTGAGGTGTGATGCTGTGCCAACGATATTAAACTACGTCCATCCACTCCTCGCCCAAATCGGATCAATCAATTTGATTATGCAACGAAACCGAAACCAACGGCTAGGCCATCTGGAAACGATACCAGAAGTTGTATTTAGCACGTGTGCAGCCCGGTTCTGTTTGACCCGCGTCTGAAAATGGAGCGTGACTACGATTCACCAAGCTCGTCCAAGTCAAGTGACGACATGCATTTGAACGATTCGCCGTTTGTCTTCGACCCGCGGACATCGCCTCTGAGGGAACGACCCGCAGCCTCATCACCGATCCAGTGGATCCGCTGACATGTGTACCCAGATGCCGCTTCGTGTACTTAGGTGCCGCTTCAGAGGCGAAATCTGCATCCTTTACTTTGCAAGCGCCCCTAGTTCGATCGGTGGCAACCGCAGTTGTGTTTGCGCGAAACGGCAGACGTTTGCTCGAAGCTTATGGCTGTCTGCGAGTAATTTCCTGCTAAAAGGCGCGACTTTTTTTGCACATGCTTGGGAACTGCATTAAAAGAACCGTATTTAAGTAGGGTACAGCCTAGGAGACTATATAATTCGAAACAAAATACAAGACATCCATCGACCAACGCTTGTTATCCCGACCATCCGACAAACCTTTGCGTTTTGTGACGTCACGCAGCACCTACGGATGTCAGCCATTGACACTGGCGAAATTCGGGGTGCAGTTTCGTACATAGGCTCATGAAAGGTTTAATTAATAACGGGAGATCATATATCAAAATAAAAATGACGTTTGTCTACATGAAGGCTCCCTCGACGTAACGAGCGCAAGAACTTAAGTACTTCCGGTTTCGACCGGACAATCCCTTTAAGGTATTTCTCTGCGTCTTACTGCTTCCTCGATGTTCTCAGCGGCTACTGTCGCAATCTCATTGTTTTTGGAACAAGAATAAGGTGGCCGAAGACTTACAACGTTTTCTGTTGCTCAAAATATACCTGTCTTCTGTTGTCGTTGTTGTTGTTGTTGTTGTTGTTGTTGTTGTTTTTTTTTGTTTACGAGCAATTTGTGTACATTTAATTTCGAAGAAGTTATTCGAGGTTGCCCTATTTTTTTCTTCGAATAAAACACAGCATTGAGTGCAGAAACCATTCCCCACGGAAGTGCGTATCCTTATCACGACATTTACGAAGCGGAAGCAAACCGGGTCGTCAATCCATGGCTTTGAACACGTAACAATTGAGAATCATAAGTTCAATCGTTTCACTTTTGTTGCTCCGGATCACTTCTAACTTCTAAGTCACCCGGAAGACTCCGTTCAGTGTATAATTTCTCGGCATTTTTTTTTCTTTTTCTTTTTAGGTTGAAACAAACTCGCAGTGCATTAAAATATCTGGAGGTTATTTTTTTCGGTTAATTATTTATATATATTATTCAGAATATATCGTTTCATTTTATATCATCTTAAAAAGATTGCCGTTACGGCCTGTGTTTTTTAACTCGCAATTTATTAAAGTAGTCGAGTCCTTTTTTCTTCTAATTATTCATCAGTTCCTTCAGGGTATACGTACGTCGGTTCATTCCATATCATCTTAAAAGGCTGGTCATAATAATTTCTCGTTGTTGTTATTTTATTTCTTTATCAAAGCCGTTTAAACCTTGAGTCACATAGTGCGATATTACCTGCGATTTCACAGTTGCAGTATCGCTCCGTGCGGCAAAAAAAAAAAGTGCAGTAGAAGTTGCGGTGGTCATTACCACACTTGCGAAATCGCAAATAAAATCAAACCATGTGAATCGGGCTTTGAAATGACCAATTCAAGTGCTAAGACATAACTGTTCTGACTGTCATAAGCTCGAGGTCCCCGAATAAATGATATATTTCGACGAAACTGGTAGGTAGGAAGAAACCTGCCGTAGGACTCAATGCTACTAAAGTGGCAAACAGTTCGAACGTACGCCTCGTTACGTTTTTTTTGTTTTTTTTTCCTTATGAAAAGAAGTAAATACGTGAGGAACAGAAGTGAGCTCAAACTAGTTACTAACTGCTTTCAGTCGGCTGGTTGTAAATACAGGTGACATCATAGTTCTTGTAGCTTTCCACTCTTCTTCCGGGGTGTTTAACATCATCTTGTCCCACAAGGGGTTTCCCGTGGCATTCGATACCTGAAATGAAGAATGAAGTGTCCGCAAACTCAGAAAAATGCACCTCCCATGACAAAAGGTTTTCTTCTTTTATTATCTTCAGTTTTTATCGTTAATTTTTTTACGTATTTAATGCACACGTCTTTTGGGGAAGAAATGTAATTGTATCTCAACTTCACGTGCACCTTATACTAAGAATAGTATAAAGAAAATATAGCTGGCAGTTCTTACTATTCTGTCCGAGAACGATTTGAAATCCTTCACGTAGATGTCCCGGAGGAGCAGTGGGTCCCCAACTACGAGAGCGGGCACAAACCCTTCGTAGGAGCTGCAAATAAGAAGGACCTGATTTACTTATGATAACTGCCCTTCCGAGCCTAACAAATTATTTTAAAAACTTATTTTGCAAATGTACAGTTAATTACATTTCATCTTTAATCCTGTTTATGTCCTGTAAACATCTAAACATTCATGTTCAAATGGGAACGGTTTAACTCGAGACATATTGATTTAACCATAACTATGCATTGTGAAATGTGTCCCGCAATCCAGCGTGCTGCGAAAAATACATAAATTATTTCTTGATTAACTAAAGCGTTTTAAAGAATTAAAAATTCTAAAGCGTAGCCCATTTAAGAACGTTACCGTGGAAAGGTCAGCATAGGTATAACAGAAAGACCACATTACCTACTATTTCACACAGAATATATTATAAGATTTCAAATTGTTTACAAATCGCTTACCAAATGCATTTGTTCGATATCATTTAGGGCGATTAGCGTGTATTTATATACGTATAAAGTATTATATAAAGTAAACGACTTATTCCCGAAAACAAAAGAGGGCTTTAATTGGTTTTCCAAAATTCCAGTGATTCACAAACCTCTTTTTTTTTTCATTGGTGTCCTTCGTCGGGTAAATAAAATAGCATGAATTGTATACATCTGGATTCGGTGCAAATTTAAAAGAACACCGAACAGACACAAACAACACACACACATTTTTATATGCCTGTCATATTTTATGTCAAAAATCAACCCTTAAAAAAGTTGGGAAGTATTTGCGCCGGAACACACAATTAAGGCCGTGGTACACTCGCCACGCCCCACTCCAGGCCCCACACATTAGTACTGGCTTGGCTTGGCTGCTCGGCCGATCACCTTATGCAAGCCTAACGCATTTGTGTCACGACTTTCAATTAGGATTGACTCATGTCTTACATCTTCAGCTGCCCGTACATCTATATAAACTAGGTATTTTTGATTATCGATATCAGGTCGTGCTGGCCTTTAAAGGGGCCCTGCAATCATATTTAAGCGTGTACCTTTTTTGCGGTCTCCAGGTCTCTTGGGGTTCGGGCAAGCCAGCGGGCACGGAAAGAGTAACTAAACATCAGCGCGTCATATTTTAACCGGACGACGCGGGAACCTCCTCCACCGACGAGGGCGACCCGCGGTACCGAAAGCGCGCAAAATGTGACGTTATTGGTCCTGGGCTTACTACTGGTCAGAGCCGCTAAAAGCTTTTTCCTTTAGTCGAGATACAAAATATAAGTGTCGCGAACCGTTTCAGTTATGTATGAAAGTAGTTTTCGTTCAGTATTTTAGATCAGAAAAGAAACAAATGCGTTTATAAAGTACGGAAACAAGAAATGACCCGTCGACATACCTGCCACCAAGCGGCGGAAAAAGCGGCGCATATTAGAAAGGGCTAGTGGGATGAGGCGCCGACAAACGGCGAGCGTAGAAAGGTCCCGGAGCGTAGAAAGGCCATTTGGCGGTATGGCAGCGCGAAGTGGCTCCCGTTCTGTACTGATCTTTACCCCGTGTTTGCTGTCGTTTGTGGCCAATAAAGTGTTATGCCGAAATAGTCTTTAATCGCGCAGCAAATGCAATGCGAGCCGCCCTGGCCGCCCGCTTCAAGCAGCCTATCAACACACGCTTTAGTGGCGCCCTCTCGAGCCGTCGACACGGAGTGCGGCAGCCGTGATAGCTCGATGAGCTCACTATCCCTCCTCTAGTTCATGGCCACTCAAGCCAGGACCTACGACGTCATGAAGGAGGTTATTTTTTGCTTGTTTTTGTAATTCTAATTTGCCTATAACTTTTTAAATAAAGCGAATTTTGCGAAAAGAAAAGTTTCATTAAGTTACTACGTTCAGTGCACTTAAGTTTGGTGCAAATTAAAAACCAGTCAAAAAGCTGTTGCAGGGCCCTTTAAGAGAGGAAGTGGCTTAAACTTTTTTTTATTTATTGGCCTATCTCTTGATATTTGGCATGGTTATGTGGTTTGTTCTGCTGATTTCAGAAATGCAATCAGATTTCCGATATCTGTCTTTGGTAAAAAGTTACAGACATAATTAAAATACTAATTAGCCCATTTCTTACGGGGTTTTAAAACACTTTCCGATCAAAATATTTTTTAAAATTGGTGTCAGTTGGTTCCCAAAGATATGCTATGCAAGCTAAAGCTATTTTTATTTTTAAGACCAAATAATCTGCAGAAAAACACAAAACTAATTGGAGGCCATAAAATGAAGGCTGTAACAATGCCCAATTATCGGAATAGTAGTGTTATGTATTACAAAAATAACATAATAAAAATAGCTAGCTTGCAGTTTAGTTATTCCTAAAGAGAATAATACCAAGTTCATAAAAATCGGCTGAGTAGAAGTTTATAAAAAAAACGTAAGGTCGGGAGCATAGGTGGTAGAAAATGAAGCTGAGAAAATTGACTTTGAAGTTTGAACATGCATAAGTCTGGGTGTTTTGACCTCAGACAGACAGAATCTGTCTACGTTCGAACTGTGGGACAAGGGGGAGACACGTGCCCAAGAAGCAGCCTGATAAGCAAAGCGATTTTTAGCCCTAAGGAGGGCTTTTTTGGGGGTGGCGTCAAAAACGCTGGCCTCAGGTGAGGCTGGCTGGTCCTCAAAGAAGCCCGGGACTGTAGTCTTGCGCCGTGTCTGCCCTGTGCCTTGTGGAGAGCTGCTTCTTCATGCTGTCGCTGTCCAAGAACACCTTGTTGGCCTTGTGGAGTCTCCTGTCATCCTTTTCGATGCTCCTCCTGGTGAGAGCGCTGCCAGCGGTGTAGCCCAGGCTTGCCACCACACCTCGTTGGTCTTCTTCTGACCCTGATTGAAGACGCTCACAGCCTGGCAACAGCCCTCTGTACACTGAGCAGTGATGCGTGGGTGTTTTTTGAAGTCTGCGCCCAGATGACGGCGCGCAGACTTTCACTTGGTTCTGAGTTTTGCCGTCGCTGCACTGTTCAAGCGGGTCTTTGTCACCGAGCCTGGCGAACACCGGTTCCAGTGCTTCTCGAACGAAGTCCGGAGGGTGTTCTTGTGGCCACGTGGCTGCTCACTGTTGGCCAGAGCCCTGTTGTAGAGCACCATGAGTTTGCACCCTCGGGACAGAAGCTGTGATCAGGAGACTCATCTGTGGATGAAATGTGTCGAAGGGTGGCCTGCATTGCCCTCTGCATCAAGCCGAACGTCGTGGTTGTGACTGCGCAGGGCATAACCATAGTAATTGGTTATCCCTCTTGATCCTGTCTGAGTCAGCTCTTCCTTGCCGCCCAGTGCGTCGCCTTGAGCCTTCTTCTGTCGACAAGTGCGCAGCCGACCCCATGCGCTTGTGGACGGATTGAGGCGTCCTTCTTCAATCTCCACGAACCCGTGCACATCGCATCCTTGTCAAGGCATGATAGGTCCTGCTGTCTCCATCAGAAAGGACCGTTGTGTAGCGTAGGCCGTGCTTCTCGAAGGACCTCCTAAACATTATCAACGCTGCCTCCACCTCCATCGCCCAGAGTTACAGTCAATGTTCTTCTTGCACTCTGGCTTGTGCTCTGAAAATCATGCACTGTACCCTTCATCCTCAGGCTTTGGGCCAAGAGAACAGACCAGGCAGAGGTTGCACAAACGACGTGGTCGATCACAAGTCCAGTGTAGACCTCCACAATGCAGCGCCAACTCCGATGTGGGATGCGCGACCCCGCTTCTTCCAGGTGCCGTCATACATCACGTCGATGTTGTTGGCCGGGTTGGAGGAAGTCTGCATAGAGCTCCCCTCACAACTGCCACACTCTCTGCTTCGCAGGCGGCTGCTGCCAGCTCACAGGCTTGCATCACTGTTGGCAGATGGCGTTGAAAAGTCTTGTGATGGAGGCCTCTATGCGAGATGTTCAAGGCTGCACAAAAAAAAAAAAAAGTCAGTGAGGGCTGTTGACCCCTTGCCGATAGACTGGATGCCTTTCACGCCTCTGCATGTCCACTTCAAACGGCGCAATTCTCTGCCTCTCCTTCCAGTTCTGGGCGTACGAGAAATGCTCCTCCTTGAAGTCGCACGCAGGACACGTCAACTCCAACTTCACAGCCAGGCCATACTGTCGCCTCCTTGATTTCTTCAGGCGCCGGCGCGGCCGATCCGCACTGCCCACATTTCGTGGACGCGAAAAACGTGTTCAGCACCTTCAGGTCCACGATGATGAGCCGAGTCATACCGGAATCAACCTCTCATTCTTGTGGGTGACTGCCGAGAAGGTCAAACTTCCGTTTTGTCGCGGACTTTGCTGCCAACTCTTTGGCTTGCGCTTGACCACCCGCGCCGCGCGCTCTGCGCTTTCGTCCGGCGAAAAAATGCGTGTCGACTCGTAGCGTACTACCGCCGACGGTGCTGTCCACCTCCAGTGTCGGGCCCGGGAGCTGGCGAAAACGACGCAGCTCGCTGGTGGTGCAAAACTTCCTGGGAGCACCGCCGCGGGCAACGTGACTGTCGATGCGGCGCCGAGCTCTTGTTCCACGCGCGTCGTTTCCGCTTTCCGTACGCACGTTGCGTAGACCCCTACAGATCGAGGGTCGCTACGCATCGCAAACAATCGTGCGATGGCTCCGGAGCCACGCAAAGCCAAACCAAGCAGGCGAACGCCGAATAACGTGCTTGTTGACAGAAGTCAAAACGCAACAATGCGCTGCCGCTGGCGCAGTAGCAGACGACCCACACCATGCGCGGGAGAAAATTAGGGAAAAAAGGCGCTAGCTGCGGGTGCTCCGACCAATAGGAGCAGTCCCTTCCTGCGGCCCGCGCTTGGTAACCAATCAGGACCGCGGTATTCTTCCCCGGGGAAAACCGCGGTATCTCCACTTCCCTAGGGCCGATGCCATTTTAGATGGTGCCGAAACGTAGACAAAGAAAGCAGCTTAACGAGTTCAAGATGGCGGCAATCGGCCGCGCTGAAGGTGGAACGCGAAGCGCGCGAGTTTTGACGCTCGTTTTCTCTTTCGGGCTGTTTCTTGGTGCGTTTCTCGCGCGGAAATGATCGCGTTTTTTTAGTATTTTGAGATTGAATTACGCCGTGAGATTTTGCACAGAGGCGCTCTACATGCATGGGGCAACTCCAAATAACGGGTTTTTTGAAAAATGAACTTTTTCGCGATTTTTCGCGACATTAAGCGCCGCGTCCCCCTTAACATCATGAATTTTCGACTTCTTTAGTTTGTTCAGAAGTGTAAAATTTGTAGGAACAAACCCATAAAGACGGCCACGTCGGCGATAGTTTTTCACGGTCACCTCATGCAAGGGCTGTAACAAAAAAAAATATTTACTAGAAAGAAAAGTACATCACATTTACCCAGATAACTTGACCTTCTGTTTTCGACAGGCACACATTTGTAAGTGCAGAATGTTTCATGGTGGCGAAGAATTAGTTAGAGTAAACCAACATTCATGGCGTTTTGGCCACTCAAATTGAGAATTGTAGCTCGTTCCTCAGACCTTTCTATCATCTTAAAGTTGAAAGGGCCGAGCCTAATAAAAAAACATACATAATGATTCAATTAATTCTCTAAACTGTCACTGAAACACCCTCTATACCTTGGTCCCTTAAAGTACATTCCGGACAACATATATATGCACATTATGTTCATTGAAACTTGAATTCAAAGTACAGGTCAAAATCTAAATTAAAAATCATGAAAAATGTGATACGACAAGCTATCCCCTTTAATCATGGTGTCCTCTAAGACTTCCGAGCTATGGCTATAGAACCACTCCCAATAGTGCCTATTCGTTTAAATGATTAGAATCAATAATGCTGAGCTTACGAGTCTCTCAATGAGGCTTATTTGAAGCTCAACTAGTGTTTTGCTGTATATCTATGCTAATGTTTTACGACGCAAGAGGACGTGCGCATCACTAGAAAGCAACTGTGGTAAGACAGACGTTTATCAGTGATTTTTGTTACAGCACCACCATACAAAAGAGATGACGATGTACAACCTAAAAATGTATGGCAAATTTCTGGGCGATTGTGTTGCATACGTGAAATGTTATAGCATCACAAACGTTTAGCGATTTTCTAAGTTTTACGTATGCAGCACAATTGCGGAGCCATTAGCCATACATTTTCTCAGAAGGTCGTTCACCGGCTCGTCTAGCCTGTTCAACCAGACGCCTATGTTCAAGGCACTCTTCATGAGATAGTTTCACGCGTGCCATGTGAACATTTGACAGTTCTTCCTAGGATGAAGCGATACTACCGCGAATCGGGCTGATAAACCTGGCGATCTTCCAGTGCATTCCATACTCTCGAGCTCTTCTCCCCCAGTTCGCTCAGGTGGTCGACGTCCTCCTCGCCTATCCCTCTGGTCACGTGATGCCCCCGTTATCCAATCAACGTCGAGCTTCGCGGCCATGCTTCTCAGACTTCACTTATCAGGAATCAAAAAAGCATGAGCAACTAGCAAAATAACGTTTCAGGTTAAAATTCAAGGGGTAATTTATGCCCCCATGACAAATGGTGAACACATCTGATAACGAGGGCACGCAACAACCGTTCATGGGCGCTGGCGAGACTCACGAAATATAATCCTTAGAAACGTCTGATCACTGATTACAATTAAGTTACAATTATTCGGGACCTTTTCATTTCGCGGAAAAGAATAGTGTTGGCACCTGCTTATTGATCTGGTAGCATAGAAAGCTTTTTCATAGAAAGATGTTAAAATATTTCAGGCCACCTCATATCAAGACCACGGAAAAACGCAGTCTAGCCTAAAGTCGTAAAGTGTATTAATATTTACAATCAACTCAAAAGTACACCTTTACCTTCGTGAAATTATCGTATACCAACTTCACGTAGTCGGTAAAAGACAGGTATGGAATTCCTTTTCCATTCCAGAAACTATAGGTTCTTCTTATTACCCTGAAAAATAAAAAATAAAACACTACTAATGAGATTGCAAGCATAATTGAATTACACCCGTAGGCACCTAAAACTGCGATGAATGATCTTAATATGAAATAACACACCGTAGAAAAAAGAATGTAGTGTCGCATTTAGAGAGAAAAATCGCTGCTTCAACAAGAATTGACCTTTTTCATAGTTTGGCCACGATCGTGGCGCGCCGTCGCGCGAATCTCTCGAAACACTTTTGGTGGCTCCGGGACCGTCTCTCCGTCGTCCGCGCCAGGCCTGGCGTGTCTCCCGGTCCATGTGTTTACGTGTGTTCTCTGGTGGCGTTGTTCCGTCTTTCACCATTCGGAACGTGTCTATTTCTGTCCTCGTTTCGCGTGCATATTTTCTTCGAAATGGCTGGGGACGACCTGGGGCCCTAATCTGAACACTTAGCGAAAGAGTCGGCGAGAAATACGACGGCTGTGATTCGCAGGTGCCAAGGTCAGTGCGACATCGGCCAATCGCAGCCGCCGAATTTCTCGCCAACTTTTCGCCAAGTGTCCAGATTAGGGCTCCTGGAGGATTAACAAAAGCCGCTGTTTACGATACAGAGGATCTCGTTTGTTTTTATACCTCTAAGAATGGCTACACCGCCGACGCCGCATCGGTTCATACCATCGACTCGGAGTCACTTAATTGTCACTTCGGTGTCGCGTCTTGCAAGCAACTAAAGAAGGAGTCGGCTTTCAAGGCAGAGTCGCAGTGTGTTCTGTAAGGAAAGTAATGGTGACCAGTTTCGATACCGACCCAACCATTCCTCTTCTGCGGAGCTTGTAAGCTCCGTTTATGAGGCCCGACCACTACAAACAGCTGATTTTGCTCTGCTTGATCGCTTAATTAAGTTATTCAAGTTTATTGCGTTCATCACTTCGCCGTCCTGTGCACCGCGTGAGCACACGGGGTATCGCCGTATTCGGGAATGTGTAAACAAACTCGGACGGTGTGAAATCCGGGCGGTCTTTATATCGCAAAGGCTCGCCTGCACCGTCAAAAAGTAAGGAACGGTGTGTTAGAAACAATCTCTCTTCGAATTCGGCACGTTTACGTAGCCTTCGACAAAGTGGCCCCAGCAAATAGGGAAGTTTACGGGTTGATTGCCAAGGCATTCCATCGGGGTTCTGTCTCCGTAACGCTTAAATTCGTTTCGTATCGCTTTAAATGTTTTGCCAGTGACTGATACTTTTTGTGTTTTCTCTTCACTTTTAACGTGGCAAGACGCGAATGTGTATAGCACACGCTTGAAGAACGGAAAGCTTTATCTTGTTATTCTTTACTTGAGAACCGGCTACGACATGATTACGTCACACAACCTCGCGTGCACATTTAATGTTAACGGAAATATAGTAAGAGTGCAGGCAAGCTGGTGTAAGTTGAACATTATGATAAACTTGATATACGAATACATGAAAGGAAAGAACATCAAGGGCAGGGATGGAAATCTTTGATGCTTCATCCCTTCATGTATTCGTATCTATTCATCAACGCGCTCGTTTTCAGTTATTAAACCTGAGACTGGGGTAAGAAAAGGAAAACGCAAAGGAAGGACAGGCAACGTCTGAAGAGACGTTGCCTGTTTCTTCTTTGCCTTTTTTGTGTTTTCGTTTTCCTAACCAGTTTCAAGTCTACCATGATGTTCACATTTACTTTATTTTTGTTAAAAGCAGAATGTCCCACTATTACACTGATGACCCAGCCACCTAACACGGGGGATTCGCGTCATAGGCTTTTGAAAGCAGGGCCAAAAACAGGGCGGGTTGTTTGACATCAGGTGCTTTCGTGCACCACCTGCAAAAGGCTGCTGAAACTCTACAAAATCTTGCATTTGAACCATTTTTGCTGTTATTTGTGCAACCTATAGCTGCGCTGTGGTGAGGAATGACGACTAAGAAACTCGCTTGCACCTTTGCATTT
>JAZHYW010031251.1:0-11952 GCA_037355805.1 Ixodes ricinus | reverse complement strand
GTATCGCGTAATAGCCAAGCTGTTCGGGACTTCGGATAGCTTTCACGTCTGTGCGCTGCTGTTAATTGTGCGTTGCGTTCGGTGGTTACGATTCAAAATATGTCACCCGTAGTCGTCACCGCACAACGTTACCGCGGGGACCCGAGCTCGCCCCAAGCTAGTTCCTCCATCGTCCAAGCACGTCGAAACCGGGAGCAACATGCGCGGCCTCGATGCGTTCCGTTCGAAACGTCGCCGTCGGCGGTACTGTTGCGTCGTCAACTGTCAAGAACGGGAAGAACCCCGGAGTGAAGTTCTACAGATTCCCATTGAAACCGTGCAAAGTCGAGCGAAGGGAACGATACTAGCCGCCCAGCGCACTGAGTAAGCGAGACAATTGTTTTTTTTTTTTGTTCGCCCTCCAGGTTGTTCTGCTAAGGCACGGCCACTCGATCAAGCGGCCGTGGCATGCATCGAAACGTGCGTCATGCGTCTGGACGTAGCATCGGCTACGTCCAGACGCAGCCGATGCTACAAGCGCGAGCTGCGGGCTTTCAGTGTCCCTGTCAAGCACGCGCGCTCGTGCAGTGCAAGCACTGTTCAGGGCCACATGCTCGCGCTTGTAGCGTCGGAAACGAATTATACATCGAGCATACGCGCGCACCTACGCACCAGAGAAAGCAACATGCATGTGCTGGAGGCGGAGCTCCTACTGCTGATCTTATGTCGCGTGAAGCTTACGTCGCAAATGTGCAAGAAAAGCTGCGAGAGCTCGAGAGGCAGCGTGCATTCCTTCGTTTTTCTCCTGCCCCCGGGTGGTTGGCGGGTTGGCTAGCAGACGCACAATGTTTACGGGCTTTGGCCTTTCTGTTCTAGCCGAGCAAGCCACTCGGGGTTCAACTTCTCTGCAAATAAAGATTATTATTATTATTGTGTTCGATGTCGCGCTTGCCTCCCTCCCTTCTTATTTATTTACGTGTGCGAGTGTGTGCGTGTATAATGTCTTGTATGGTGCCACAGACCTACGAGTACGGGCCACTGGCCTTTTGTGATGACCAAACTGTCCTCAAGAGTGAAATAAAGAAATATCAATATCAACAATGTGCTCGGCCGCCAGACAGCCGGTCGACGCTCGACCGCTTGCGTCTGCTTTCGCGGATTTTCGAGGTTGGTCATCAGCTGATAGCGTTGGCTGTACGGAGGGGCTGCAGTTTGGGAGTTTTTACTTACAAGGTGCGTTAACGTACCTCGGAATGCTCACCTCAAGCTCGATATAATAAGAAGCTCGCTGTTTTTGCGAGTGGCATCACGCCGACACCAAATTTGCGGCTTCTTGTACAGCGTAGACGTAGCTTGCGTCGCTGAGTTTATTCTCTTTGCGAAGTGTTCACGAACGAAAGCAGCTTTCCACGTTAGAAATTGGCTCGATTCCTTGCCGTAAGAAAATCGCACGGAAGGAATTCATAACGCCGGCGCCGCCGGCTAACGTTTGCACGCGGGTCAAATTGGAATGCGCAAGTGGCGCAAGGGCGCAAGTTTGTACTACCCAATACCTATAAACAAATCGTAGGGGGCGCTGCCAGACAACTTTTCTGCAGCGCCTCCTGGGCAAAGCAGGAGGCCTATATAAGTTACACTATGCCTGTCAGCTTCTCTCCAAGACGTGTCCAGGCCCGATGCTTCACCTCACAACACGCACGTACAGCTAGGTAGCGCCGCCTGGCGGACGTTCGTTTTGTTCTATTTTTCTAGCATGTTGTATTTACCTTATTATTGAAGATATATCATATATATGTTTTTTAACAACATGCCGAACACTGTTCTGGATGTGACCGCCCTGATTCAAACGAGTTTCGCTGAGACAAAATACGAAACTACGAAACAAGCACGGCCAGGCTTCGCTTTTGCAGCGCGAACGCGGAGAACGCTTGGCCGCTTGACCGTCTGCTTTGGCGGCAGTTTGGGGCTTTGGCGGTCACCTTGAATCGCGCGCATAGAAATAGTTGGCGCCGGGTCGTGTGCGGGTGAAAAGGTAGGAAAATAAGAAGTAATATTCCGTTGAAAACGGCGAGCTGGTCCCGAGCTGTCAGTCAAAAACATTTAGATTTCTTGCTGTCGGTGCTGCTGGGGCGACATCATTGAACCTCCTACGGAAGAGATGGTTGGCTTCACTACACGGCAGGTTTGTACGCCTAGGTGGCTCCACCGCACGGCAACCACACGTACTATTTGCCCTCTCCCTTCCGCTTGCCAGTGCTCGGAGCTGACAGGCATAGTGTAACTTATATAGGAGGCACTGGGTCGGCAGTGGTGGAAGCTCATCGTTCCGCGTAAAAGCGCTATCCTTGACTGTGAATTTTCGTCGTGTGTCGCTATGATAACTCAGCACGTACTAGAAGGGAAGATCCACCTACTCGTGCGGCGATGTCGTGGCGGCACTCTCAAGACAGCAGAAACGCCCGTGCCGTCGTGTTTGTTTACTTCGACTACAGTGGTGCTTTCTAAGCATTTGTGTCCTCGAACATCGCCCGGATTTCTTATTTGGCGCATTTCATCCGTGTGCTCAAGTTCAAGGTATTACTGGCGCGTACCGTATAAAGGATGCGAATTTTCACGCGTTTTCATCACCGGAGAAAAGTGATTAGTGTTAGCAATCCTGAACGCTCGCAACGTCTATCTGATCACGAAATCATATTTCTACGTTGCTATATCGCTGCTAAGATTACATTGTCTTTTATAATCGTAGAAAAGGCGTGTGGCGATATTTGTACTATTGTAATGTCGTGTATTAGAGTCGTGATCGTCCAAGACGGCGTACTGCATCTTTTTATTTTCTTTTTTTTCATACACTGTAGCCTGCAAGCCTATCAAGAAAAATAATAATAAAGCTTTTGGCTATAGAAAATTGTCTGTCTATATTCTGTTACGGCATTGAGTAGCGGTGCGTCCCTTTTTTAGAGGGGCCGCTGAAACAGCTGACGGCGGCGTATAGAAGCGGTCGCCGTGTTGACGACCCGCTGCGCTTGTTGTAGTGGTTGCAGGTGTGTGTACGCGCGGCGCTGAGCGGTCGTTCCGGTTGCAACGGACGCAGTCGTAAATACGCGCTCGTTGCACATGTCTGAACCAGCCTTCCCTCCGTCCTCCCGAGGCGAAAGTCAACGTGGCGACATCGCTTGACATCACGTACCAGAGGTAACGCTGCGATGTCAAACGTTGGTTTGGTTAGGACTTGCCCAAACCGCAAATCGAAGAACGCCCGAAAAGGTCTGCGTTTCGTCGTCCTCGGAACCCGAACATGACTCCGAAGCGCTGCTATCGTCCACATCGCACGTCGGAGTGGCGTCATAGGAAATCATCCCCAGGTCGGCTGTCCGCCGAAGAATTTCAACCTCTAACGGCGTCAGGTCCTCGAGCGTAGAGAACTCCGCCATGATCGAAGCTCGAATGACAAAGAGGTTCGGCCGATGCGGCTACCTCGGGATCACTGCGCGACGGAACGTCGTCCAACGCCATTGGCCCGAGATCCTTTGATAAGCGTGCGAGGACCAATGAGAGTGGTTTCGTTTTCGGATGGATCCGAGGTTTGGCGGCCTTCAATTACATTTTTATTAAAGAAATAATCACCGTATGACTATACTTTTTGGTTTTTAGGGATACTTAGGGCGTCTAAATTCAGCTGTCATCATCAAAACACGAACTCAAAAACCACTTTGAGTGTCCCTTTAAGCAATGCTTTTAGATGCGGAGCATCTCTTGCTCGGGTCTATGTCCCGCGGCGTCGTAGTCCGCACGCACACTACGCATGCGCAACTCTCCTCCTTCCCTCTCTCCAACAGCTGCGCGTTACTCTCTCCGCTCTGTCTCTCTACCAGCTGCGTGCACTTCGCGTGCGTTCGCTCTTACTCACACTGCGCGCGCATGCGCAACTCTCCTCCTCTAGTCTCCTCTCCTTCAAGTGTGAATATAAGCAGCGGTAGCGCGCGTTCCCCCGGAGGAGTGAAAGGAGGATAGTTTTGGGCGCGCGGGTCGCAGCGCCACGCCAGGGCTTTCCAGTGGGGTGGGCTTTCCCCGCAACTCTGCGGCTGTCGTCTGCTAGCGTTTCTCGGTCGCTCGCGTCCGCCGCAGCCCAAATCCGGCCGGCCAAAGAAATCAGTCAAGAAGGGAATAAATTAATTAAGCAAAGAGAAGCTATGCTTGCCAATTCTAAGGAGGATAATTTGGAAATGATGTAAATATAAGCAGAAGAAAAGTTATGCTAAATCTAAAAGAAGAGATCTATCGGGGGCTGGTGCGGGGAGAACCGACGTGACGGAAGAAGGAGAAAAGAAAAATGAAACGCAAAAGGAAGGAAAAGATTAGCAATTAAAAATAAAGGTAAGCGAGAAGCTGTACCACGAGTTCAGCGCTGTTGACTCCACTTCACTCCGTTCTTCCGATGAAGTGTGATGGAAGCAACAGTCCCGTCAGTTAGAGGGTTGGCGCAAGCAAGCGTCAGCACCACCCCACAAACTAACAGCAACGCTACGTCCACTGAAGACAAAGCTGCGCAGCGAAGGGCACGCGACGCTGAGCGCAAACGCTTGAAGTGAGCGGCAGACCCTGAACTACGGCAACGAGAAGCGGCGTCCATTCGCAAGTTAACAACGTAATAACACGCAAGTTAACAACGTTACTAACAACGTTACTAACACCGTTAATAACACCGTTAATGACGATCCGTGATGCTCCGCATCACCCCATGGTTCCCCTCGGGAAGATGGTGTAATTTTTTTTGTTAAGCTTGGCCTCGGGACAGGGCAGGATCCATTGGGGTTGCGAGGAGTTGGTGTGCAACCACTGCTTCAGGGGTTAGTCGCTGTCACCTGCACAAAACAGCCTCTGACATAAATTTTTCATAACCTTTTCAGTTGTCCGAAAGCACATCAACGTTCTATGCTAATGCAGCCTCTACTTGGATCTAGTAGTCTCATAACATCTCAAAAAGCCTTTAATGAGATTATAAGAATAAAATATGCAAACAAAATATGGAGGTATTTTACTTCCCTCGCACAATACCAAATATTATGCCTTCAGAGCAAGAGAGGTGCAAAGTCAATTGAGTTTGGCAATCGTAAAGTGAAAACGTACGCAGCGTGCTGCAGCTGAACAATTTCCCGATGTTGAGGCCCGAAACCTTTGAATAAATGATACACATGCAATCATGAGAGTAAGCATGAATGCGTGCGACGGTCTCGCGTGACACTCATCACTTTGAATGAGGCGCCCGTTTTCTACCGAGAGCTCTCGTGCAAGCGCATTGAGAAAATGTTCAATTCATACTGTGTTAGAACACATCGTAGTTGATACGTAAGAGCATTCACCGAGCACACCACTGAATTCGCATCGCAGAACTTTTTTGTTGCCTTTCCGTCTTCCCTTTGCACGAAGCCCACCCACTTAAGCCACGGGTGATCAATTATCGCCTTGGTAACATCAAAGAACGCGACTCGCAGCACACCGATGCACGGTGATGTCTTCGTCATAGCAAAATGTGCCGCCAGCAACGCAGAAGCTGAGAGCACTTTTTGCTTGGCTGCCAGCTCATGGGGTCCCACGCGACGCCGCCAGAGCTACCGCGGCAACTGTCAGGGCCAGCGAGTGTCGCGGCAGTACTCATTTATTTTGTCCCTGACGAACCTTGAACTGAACATATAAAAAACGTAGCGATGGTCTGTGAAAGATCGCTTTGGCTCGCCACGTCCGCGAGTGTGAACGTCTCCATCTTTACTAACTTTGGCAACTCAGGCTGCCTGACGACTACAGTTATCTCCATCGCCAACTGAATCGTGACGACAGCATGGCTCGAAGTCCATCGAAATGCGTAAGGAAAAACTTAATCCGCAACGTCACATCACGTGACCAAGGGGGCAGACCAATCAGCGACCGATTGAGTTAACTTCATTGTTGAGTTTGCGATCTAGCATAGACAGTCAGAGCAGGTTCTATGGCAGTTTTTCAACTGTGTTGTTCTAGTAACGTTGGTCTAAACCACAGAAAACGGCACGTGACCACTGAGAAGAGAGTGAGCGCGACTCAAACCGGCCAACTCTCGATCGGCGGTTTTCTAGCGGAAAGAAAACCAAACTCAAACCGCAAATTGTGTTCTAGGTAATTGGGCTTCCATGTGTCATGTACAAATAACAACCTTGGCAAGCATAAACACCCTGTTAGTGTCCCTTTAAGGGTATAAAATTTCACTGAATAAACACACTCAAGTAAAAAAGTAAAAGACGTTTACAATTTTCTGTAATGCCGAATTAGAGTGCAGCTCTTGAGGAGGAGGGGAGGGTCGAAGGGGTGGTGCCCCTCCTCCTCCCCTCCCCTCCTCCTCTTCTGCTTCCCTCCCATTTAGCGGGATATTTACGCTAAATTTCCCGCTAAATTTCAGCGGGGAAATTCATCTGTTAAATTTAGCGTGAAAATTTTTCCGCTAATTTTTCCTCAACAATTCAGCGGGGAAGTTTTTCCGCTAAATTTGGCTGGAAAATTTTCCCCTAAATTAGCGGGAAATTTTTCCGCTAAATTTAGTGGTTAAATTTTCCCACAAAAATTTAGCCGGGAAGTTTTTCGTTAAATTTGGCGGGAAAATTTTCCCATCCAAATTTAGCGGGAAATTTTTTTCACTGCATTTAGTGGGGAAATTTTCCCGCTAAATTTAGCAGAACAAGTTTTTTAGCTAAATTCGGCAGAAAAATTTAGTGGGAAATTTTTTTCGCTAAATTTAGCAGGAAGTTTTCTTTGCTAAATTTGGCGGGAAATATTTTATACTAAATTTAGTGGGAAATTTTTTTCGACTAAATTTAGCTGGGGAATTTTTTCATAAATTTTAGAGGGAAAGCTTTTCTGCTAAATTTAGCGCGTATTTTTTTTTTGCTAAATTTAGCGGATAATTTTTTCTCTAAAGTTAGCGAAAAAAGTTTTCTGCTAAATTTAGCGGGGAACATTTTTTTTCACTAAAGTTAGCAGGGAATTTTTTCTGCTAGATTTAGTGGGGAAGTTTTTCCGCTGAATTTAGCTGGGAGTTTTTTTCCGCTAGACATAGCAGAGAATTTCTGCTAAATTTAGCAGGGAAATTTTCCCGTTAAATTTAGCAGAAAAGTCTTTCTGCTAAATGTGGCCGGAAAATATTTCCGCCAAATTTAACGGGGAATTTTTTTCCTAAAATTCGCAGCGATCTTTTTTTGCGGGAAAATTTGTGTCAAATTTGGGGAAAATATTTCTTAAATTTGGCAGGAAAAAACGAAATTTTTTTTGTTAAATCTAGCTGGGAAATTTTTTCGCTAAATTTAGCGGGGAAGTGTTGTTTTCTAAATTTGCAGGGAAATTTTCTCGCTAAATATAGGGGTGAAATTTTTCTGCTAAATCTAACGGGTAAATGTTTTTTTCTTTGCTAAATTTGGCGGGGAATTTTTTTTTTCGCTAAATTTAGCGTGGAAATTTTTCTGGTAAAGTTAGCGGGAAGTTTTTCGCTAAAATTAGCAGGGAATTTTTTCTGCTAAATTTAGTGGGGAAACTTTTCCGCTAAAGTTAGCGGGAAATTCTTCCGCTGATTTGGCGGAGAATTTTTCCGCTAGATATAGTGGGGAAGTTTTTCCGCTAAATATAGCGGGGACTTTTCCCGCTAGATATAGCGGAGAAATTTTTCCGCTATATTTAACAGGGAAAGTTTTTCTATTAAATTGAGCTGAAAAGTTTTTATACTATATATAGCGGAACATTTTTTCCGCTAAATTTATAAGGTAAATGTTTTGCTAAAATTAGCAGGAAATTTTTTTCCGATTAACTTAGCGGGAACCTTTTCCCCCTAAATATTACGGAAAATTTTTTTGCTAAATTTAGCGGGAAACTTTTTTTGCTAGGTTTAGCGGAATTTTTTTCCTTGCGTCGCTGAGGAAAACTTCTCCTCCGTATCCTACCCGTAACCCAGAGAAATGGAAGATGGTCACGCAGCGAACAAATTATGGCTCTCAAATGTTAAGCTCCACACTCCCGCATTTGTTAAACAGCCTTAACAGCAATAAAATTGATCTAGAAAGTCTAACCTTTAAAGACCTGCGCTTATTGTATGCTTGTACGTAATCTTTATTCGCTCTTAACATTTGCAAAAGGTGCTTTTTAGTTTTATGTACAGATTTCTTACATTATTGCCTCTAGCACGCTATTATGTTACTTTTTGTTTGTTTTCCCGCGCGCTTCCTGCTGTCCATTGTAGGGGCCCATGGGACTCGTCAAGCTGCTTACTGCAGCTTTTTTTTCTTGGGCCCCACCATCATAAAGGATGGAAAAATAAAGCATTATTATTATTATTATTATTATTAAATATAGCGGGAAACCTTTCTGCTATATTTAGCGGAGAAGTCTTCCGCTAAATTTAGCGGTAAACTTTTCCCGTCCAATTTATCGGGGGAATATGCCCGCTAAATTTAGGCGCCGTACGACATCACGAGGGTGACGTCACACGTGTCGTCATGTCTGACGTCATTATGGAAACTTTCCAGAATGCAACACGCGATTACGGCGACGCCGCTCAAGCTGGAAACAGGCACCTAAGAGCTGCGCTCTAAAAGTTTGAATCGAGAAACGTGAAACCTCTACCCACGGTGGCCGTCTGCTAAAGAAAGACGTCTGATTGGCGCCACCATATGGGCGCAACAGCCGACAGGTTGCAGGCAGTAACCGCGCCGCAGTTGCAGATGGTAATACGACACGTAGGCATCCAGAGGGGGTGCAGGGATTTGGGGCATATTGAGGATGAGATGTTTGGGTGGCGTGCTCTTAGGTGGCAGTCCCACCGCTAAGACATCATTCAAAAGACAGTCTTCAGACACGATCTGAGCCGTGCATCCTCCTTGTATGACGGTCCTCAACCTCGGCAATAGCAGACAACGGTTCTGAGCCAGAGGCGACGCTGTCTTTTTCTGCATGAATTGTCAGTGTATGATTATTTTATTCTATCGATAAAACATGAAGAAATTAAAATACAAGAACAGCAAAGAGCGTGTGTTCTCTCGTTTCTTACAACAATTATTTTTGGCTACGTGTCGCCATCTGGTTTGCACTCACCGATTGTTACCGCGTCTCTATTGTCTGCAACTCTCATCCATGCTGTTTTAGGATGCAAGTCATCGTCATGGTGGGCTTAGCTCCCAACGACCGGGTGAAGGTTGTTCTCCGTTACGGAAAGTGCAAGAGGACGAAAGAGGTCCACCGACATTTTCCCCAAATTCCGGAGTTCCGGCGGCAACGTCAGGGCTCCCTTACATTTCTATGCTGGGTGAGGTGCGCCTCAGTGAGGAGGAAACCTCCGAAACAAGCCGACATCAGCGCTGTCATCACCCAAGCTGAAAAACCTGGTACTCGCGGTGCCTTCACCGCCGACGCCCCCTTGTCGACGCGAAGAGCACTGCCGACATCTTTCGGTTGTTGCGCCCATCGGATGTGTTTGGCTAGCGCACGGCAGCCGTAGGTAAATATTTCAAATTTTTCATTCCTAACTTTTTACTCGGGTAACTTTGTTGCGTGAAATTTGTATACCTTTAAAAGGGCCTCTGACACGCCAAAAAAAATTGTTTTTCATGCTAGGCGTTGAAATGGCATATCAGGACATCACAAAAAAATTGTTTCACTATAGAGTTGCGTAGTTCTTTTATAAAAAAATAGAAATACGAGGCCCAATTCAAAGTTCCCGCCGTGCACTGTGACGTAACAGTGTACCGCAAGGTGTCGGGGCGGTCAGAAGGGAGGCATCGCCGGAAGTCACGTGAGTTGTATCCCTCCTCGTGCTTACCGCGAGCGCGTGTAATATTTTTTTAAACTATTTTTGTTATTTTCCGCACCTCCACGAGCGATCCAAGCAGACAAGGTTTCTTTTATTTGCTTTTCATCGCTTAATGTTGCTGTAAAGGTAGAAGAAGCGGAGTCAGTGAATTGACGTGATCAACTACAATGCCTAGAAGGTGCTGTGTGAGGGACTGTCCCGGTATTTCAGCAACTGAAGAAGAGATCACACTGCATGCATTTCCGAGAGACATACATCGGCCGCATGTGCACCTAGTAAACAAGTTCTACTCATGTTCTAGACAAAACACGTACTTTATGCTCGACGTTTACTTGTACTTGGTACACTCACCAGTTCGTATTCTTTAGACGGCAGGCATCTTCAGCCTGGAGAGTATCCGATGATTCAACGACCTCGGTGTCTGAACCTTCAGCAAGGCGATCGGGCGTGTCGAATGCTAGTAATCCTAATTTCTGCGAGCGTTCTAATTTTTTTTTCAAACTGGATAGCTTGTTTTGCGCTTAGTATAGCTCTGTATCATCGGACTGACGGCATGCACTCGTACACTGGCTTGTACTCGCAACGCTTTCATCATTGACCTCCATCACGTCGATCCACTGACTCTTCGTCCTCAACTTTTACAGCACGCAAACTAACCAACGGTGCAGCGATAAAGAGCTAGTGGAACTGAAACTTCGTTTTCTACGATCGCTCGTACGAAGAGCAGAATAAAAATAAATAAAAAAAAGTCTTAGGCACGGTCGCGGAGAGCACGAGGAGTGAAACTCAAGTGACTTCCGGCGAACCCACTTTTAGTGACGTAGGTCGATGCCTCCCTTCTGACCGCCCCGACACCTTGCGGTACACTGTTACGTCACAGTGCACAGCGGGAACTTTGAATTGGGCCTCGTATTTCTATTTTCTATAAAAAGCTACGCAACTCTATAGGAAGTATTCACTGGACGCCATATTTGAGGTCAATGTATAAAGCGCATGCTCACAACGAGCCCACATTAATAGGCTGCTAAGACCAGCAATCTTGATGGTGCGGAATGCACGTTGCAAAAGAACTGTGGAAGCTCGCCGTCAGCACGCGCTCAGCAGTCGCGCACACAGATATGGCCGCCAGTGAATACTCCCTATAGTGAAACAATTTTTGTAGCGTTAGCTACACTGGCCGAGGTTGAGCAGTTTCGCGTGGCTTCATAATGAGCCGTGCTCATTATAAGAGCCAGGCGCCACGCGCGTCACGCGCCACGCGCAAACCACGTGCGGCGGCGGCGGCTCCGCCGCGCTCTTTGCATAATGAGCACGGCTTGCATAATGAGCACGGCTCATTATGAGAGCCACGCGAAGCCGCCGCCGCGCGTTCCGCCACCGCCACGCCCGCCTCGCCGGTCTGCGCATTCCAGAGGAGTGACATCATAGCCGCGGCAGACGCACTGGCGCCGCCGCGTGCTCAGCTGTGCGCTTCCATTGCGCAGTAGCCAAGTCTGACGCTGCACCGGAGCCACTTGATAGCGTCTCTCATTTTGTGCGCATAAGCTCACGCTACGTATATCCTGGCATAGCCGAGCTAAGCCATCGCAATTTTTGTGATGTTCTGATATGCCATTTCAACGCCTAGCATGAAAAAAAATCTTTTTTTGGCGTGTCAGAGGTTTTTTAGTGCACGTTCCTCAGTCACCCCTGTAAAAAATCTTAGCTCTACACGTCCAGAAACCGATTTATGCCATGCCTTCAAAACGTCATCGACTCCTTTGACTCACCCTGCATCTTCGGCGACTGCGACGTTTAGTCCCGAAAAAAAACAACGAACAAATAAATAAAACCCTTCGAGTTTCTCGAGCGTGTACCTCAATTTCAATAACAGTTGCTTTCAAGCGACGCGGGTTTCCTGCACAGAAACACTCACATAGAACTGCACCAACTGCACTTTATGAGGTCCATTTGGTATTAATGCGAATAGCATTCTTTGGATACTTCACGCACTTTTCGCCTATGTATCTATCTATCTATCTATCTGGCTATCTAACCTCTTACGCCGCGGGTCGATAAATAAATAAAAAAGACCGGCGCCGGCTGGGATTCGAACCGTTCACCCTTTGATCAGCAGGCAGACGCGCTAACCACAGAGCCATGAAAGTCTTTTTTTT